>CM024586.1:39616577-39666313 GCA_014182565.1 Eucalyptus marginata | reverse complement strand
GATTCAAAAGCTCAGAAGGTTCGTGGGGTACTCTGTGTTCTACTGCTTCACTACCGTCTTGAGCTCTGCCTACACCAACAACGCATGAGTCTTTGCTATTTTTTTCCCAACTCAATTGAATAATTTTCTCCACTGTTGTTCAGATTCCGAAGCTAATTCTTATACTTATACCATCGTTGTTGCAGTATTAGAGCTGGATATTCTAGAGGAGACCAGTATTATGCGGCTTACCTGGCTGGAACGGAGCCATTGGGTGATTCTAATAAAGTCTATTGGTGCTTTGATCATGTGGCACTTTCTACCTTGTGCTGCATTTTCCTTGGTTTTTTGGTGATTTACGACTTATGTCTGTTCAATAAATTTGGTCATAGTCGCACAAAGCTACTATTGGCAATTGCTTTGAAGTGGAAGAGTGGGGTCCCATCGAGTTCTGCATCATGTCCAAGCACTTCGAGCGCCAAGGAAAGGCGCCACGTGCATATCGTGCTGCAAGTGACCAGCTTCCCAAATGTCGATATACCCGTTTGCTTTTGCATTCCTCTTGTTTAAGGTTACTCATGTCATGATGAATGTGTTGTTATCAATGGAGAGGATGATTCAAGAGTGCCTTGTTCTATTATAGACCCCGTTGAAACCACAAAGGCTGACTATTACAATTGAAAGTTGGAATTTTATTTTTCTTTCCCCTTTTGTATTATTGTGTATGTTGAAAGGGCTAGATAATACGGCAAGAGCTGAGATAGTGAGATCATCATCATCTTCTTCTTCGTCTTCCAAGATGAGAGATCTTCTTTTCTTCACTGGTTCTGGCATGGGCTCCTTGCCTTTTCGTTTCTTTGTAGCAGAGTCTTGCTTCGCCTTCACAGGGGACTTCTCCTTAAAGCGCTCCAGCTCCTTGCTCAGATCCTTCAGCCTCATCTTAGAAACCATTTTAAGACCAATAACCATTGGAGCAATGGTTGTAGCACAAAGAGGAGTAGGAAGTTTGATCTTGAAATGCTTGAAGAGTTGAGAGATAAGCATCGAGTAGGGAAATTGTCCCTTATCTTTCACCACAGTTCTATACATGTGCATAAGAATTGTGCGAGGAAGAGAGAACTTACGGCCAGAGATGATCGCGTACATGAGCTTTGCTTCGGAACGAGAGACGTCTGTCTTTGAGGTAGACTTTGGCCTGATGCAATTGATCACCACCTTGTGAAGAAGAATATTATAGGCATTCATTCTTGAATAAGAAATCTTGCCTTCGACCATTCGGTCATTTACAATGGATAAGGTAGCATGGGCATGAGACACACCAATTAGTTGGAAACTCCCTCTTTCCACACCAATTAAATCAACTAGAGTGTCCACATCAACGATGAACTCTTTGTCCCGCACAAAAAAACTAAATTTATCCGCATCTATAAATGACAGATTTGAATAAAAATAGGCTGTGAGTTCGAGATGTGCAACAGTCGTCTCGGAGCAAAATCGCTCAAGTTGAAGCAAACCAAAATTTTCCCTCAAATTAACCTTCACAGAGTCAAGAAAATCGAAATCCACCCTTCTAGGGTTCATAACCCCTCTTTTCAGCAAACTCAAGTAACACCTTTTGTGGTCCTTGGAATGAAATAAGTTCGTCCCTTCACCACCAACCTTCGCAGCAACACCCATCTTGGGCTGAAAATTAAAAAACAATCTTTCATCGTCGTCCTTCTCCTCTGGCTGACCGAATCTCGGATCACTAGGAAAATTTTCAAACGATCATTATGCCAAACCCTGAGGCGCAATGCCTAGTCTTTCCATAGTGTTTAAGAAAAAGGTCTCATTTCTGTAGTTGTGCGCTTTTAAGAACTCATCAATCAAGTTCATAGCAGAACCGCCCCTCTTCAAGTTACAATACAGTCTATAGATAAATTAGGGTTTTTGAGTCCTTACAGGTTCAACTTCTTCAATGACCTCTTCCTGTTCTTGCTGTGGAGGAGGATCTTATGCTGCTTGTTGACGCGGTTGAGAATGTTGTCTTGGTTGTTGTTGTTGAGGAGAGTCTTCTTCCTCGGTCAAGTCGAAGTGTGTAGGTCCCTCACGCATACGCTGTGGTCCCCGACTCGCGATTCTTGAAGACTTTCTTTGGGAAGACATTGTCAAAGTCTAGGAGGATTTCTCGAACTCGCTCTTTCGAAAAGGTTAAAACTTTTTGGATGAAACTCAAGTAGATGAAAAAAAAAATCACAGTAATCTAGGGTTTCAAAAAGAGTGCGTAAATGAAGAAGACGAGTTTCAACAAGAAATATAGCAAGTATACGAAGCATCGCAAGGAAAAAGTAAAAAACTGCCCTTTTTGAAAATGAAAAATTGCCTTTTTCAATAATAACTGCCTTTTTCAAAAAATAATAACTGCCTTTTTGAAAATGAACAATAAAGATAATTTCTAAGAATGAAATATTCAAAAGATAATTGAAAGAATAACGTACCTTTTGAATTTCTATAACTTCACATTCATTTAGAAGAAATTTACTTACAGTCGTAACACCTGGAAATTCTAAGTCTAAGCACCTTCAGACTTTACCCGGCAAAAGGTAGAATGTTCAGTCTTGCACGAATAGACTCAAATAAGCTTTTATCCAGTGGCTTTGTAAATATGTCCGCCAGTTGATTCTTCGAGTCAATGAATTGAATCAAAATTTCTCCATTCTGAACATGATATCTAATAAAATGATGACGTATTTTTTTATGCTTTGCTCTTGAATGAAGAATTGGATTCTTTATAAGATTGATTGCGCTTGTGTTGTCGCATTTGATTTCAGTGCATGATTCTTCAATTCCAAAGTCTCTTAGCTGTTGCCTCATCCATAAGATTTGAGAACAGCAACTTCCAAGTGCCACATATTCGCGCGCCTATTGAAAAGTTACGGTACTCTATTTTCTTGAAAACCATGATACCAACTTGTTGCCAAGCAGTTGACATGTACCAGAAGTGCTTTTTCTATCCACTTTGCATCCTGCAAGATCTGCATCTGAATATCCAAGAAGAGTAAAGTCTCATTCTTTGGGATACCACAGTCCTAGCTTTGGAGTAGTTGCAATGTATTTGATGATTCGCTTTGCAGGCTCAAGGTGCTTGCTTTAGTCCATACAGAGCCTTTTGTAGACTGAGTTTGGCTTTCTTAGATCTTCAAAACCGGGTGGTTGTTCCACATAGACTTCCTCTTGGATAAATTCATTTTGGAATGCACTTTTGACGTCCATTTGGAATAACCTGAAATTTTTATAGCAAGCAAAAACAAGTAATAATCTAATTGCTTCTAACCTTACTACTGGTGCATAGGTCTCATCATAATCTATCCATTTTTCTTGTGTGTATCCTTTGGCCACGAGTCTTGCTTTGTTCCTGATCACTTTTCCTTTCTCGTCCACTTTGTTCCTGAAAACCCATTTAGCTCCAATAATAGATTTATCTTTTGGTTTAAGAATTAGCTTCCAAACATCGTTGATGCTGAACTGTCTGAGTTCTTCTTGCATAGCTTCAATCCAGCTTTCATCAACCAAGGCATCTTCTACACTTTTGGGTTCAACTTCAGAAATTAGTGCCAGAGCACTAAACTCTTCTCGCATTTTGGATCTGGTACGAATTCCTTCATCAATGTTACCAATGATAAGTTCTTTAAGATGACTAGACTTGTGCTTCTAGTTACTGGTTGATTTGTGAGTCTGCTCATCCTTTTCTTCAGTTGAATTTTTTGGTTCTTCTTGTTGTTGAATTTCAAGAGTCTGAACTTCTGCCGGGGAAATAGACTTTGTAACATCTCGAGCAGGTTCAGTCTCTTCCGGTTGAGTCTCTACCACTTGATTCTGTGTAGAGTCTTGAAACTTGACATTTATAAACTCTTCAACAGACTGAGTCTTTTTGTTGAATACTCTGTAGGCTTTGCTTGTTGTTGAGTATCCGAGAAAAATTCATTCATCTGACTTTTCTTCAAACTTACCAGTTCGATCATTTGCATTTTTTAAAATAAAACACTTACAACCAAACACATGAAAATAAGAAACATTTGGCTTTTTCCCTTTGAATACCTCATATGGAGTTTTCTCTAAAATAGGCCTAAAAAATATTCTGTTAATGATATAGCAAGCTGTAGAAACTGCTTCAACCTAAAAATGAGAAGAAACATTGCTTTCAATTAAAATAGTTCTTGCCATTTCTTGCAATGATCTATTATTTTTTTCCACAACCCCATTTTACTCTGGAGTATATGGAAAAGAGAAAAACATGCTGTAAACCAAATTCATCACAAAAATTTGTAAAGTCTTGATTTTCAAACTCACCTCCATGGTCTGTTCGTATGCTTGAAATAACATAACCTTTCTTATTTTGAACTTTCTTGGCAAATTTTGAAAAGTGATAAAATGCTTCAGACTTACTTGCCAAGAAGAATATCCATGTAAAGCGAGAATAATCATTCACGATTATTAAGCAGTATTTCTTTCCACCGATATTTTGAGTTCTGGTTGGTCCAAAAAGATCCATATGCAGAAGCTGCAAAACACGATTAGTAGAAATTTGATTTATAGGCTTAAAAGAGCTTCTAACTTGTTTTCCCAAAACACATGGTGTGCATAATTCGGACTTTTGATAGCTCAAGTTGGGTAGTCCACGAACAAACTTTTTGGAGGAAATTTTGGCTATCTGCTTCATATTGACATGACTAAGCTTTCGATGTTGAAGATTTTCTTCATTTTGAATAGAAATTAGACACTGAGAGCTTTCTGGTTTTATATACAGTAGATAGATGTTTCCATGTCTTCGTCTAGTAAAAGATTGAGACATATTTTTACTAGTTCCTAAGCAAATGCCTTCTTGGAAGTTGATTTTGAATCTAGTGTCGCGTAATTGACTTATGCTGAGTAGATTATAGTTCAAGCCTTCCACCAAGGAGACGTTATTGATTGTGAGACTTCCAATCTTCACAATTCCACATCCAACAATTCTTCCTTTGCTATTTCCACCAAAAGAAACTTTTCCACCGTTTGTTTGAGTAAGCTTTATAAAGCAATTTGAATCTCATGTCATGTGTGTCGAACAGTACCACTATCCAAATACCATTTGATCTTTTTCTTGATAGTGACCTGCAGTTATAAGAAGATTTTCAAGTTTTCTTTGGTACCCACATTTTCTTGGGTCCAAGTGAGTTAGTTTCAAAAATAGTCTTTGCCCAATCTCTCTTAACAGGTCTCCAAACTTTAGGACAATCATTCTCGAAATGTTCTGAGCTATTACACTTTGAACACTTGAGAGCACTTCGGCCAACAGGTTTTACAAAAACTTTTTGAAAATGATTTTTGTAAAAGGTTTTTGTAGGTCTTTGTTTGATTCTATATTTTACTTTTGGAAAGTCAATTAAAGGAATAGTTTCTGGTATCATTCCCAAACTTGATTTGTTGAAATAAGGTCATTGAATTGAAAGAATTTTATCTAGCTTTTCAGATCCATTTGAAAACTTCTTTGAGATACTTGAAATATCTTCCTTCAAAAGATGTTTTCCTTCGAAAGAGAATCTGCATTTTCTTTCAAAACAACAAAGCTTTTGTTTAGATTTTCAAATTTTTCTTTCCAACAAATTTCATGTTGCTTCAATGTGGAATTTTCCTTCTTTAGTTCAGAAATTCTCTTAAGAGATACCTTGAGACTAAGACAGAGTTCATCAATATATTTTGATACTTTAACAGAATTTTAAAATTACTAACCTCGATTTCCTTTGTCTAAGTCTCGAGTTCGAATCCGTTTCAAAGTCTCGAGTTCGATTCTGGAATTTGCCATTAGACAAATGTTGGCATATTTTTCATCACTTTCTTCACATTCGGTCGCTCCAAGCCTCTGCTTTGAGAGCCTTTTTGAATCTCTCTCTGTATTTCCCTTCTTTTCTTCAATAGAGGATAGTTGGGTCTTATGTGTCCTTTCTTCTTGCATTCGAAGCAAATCACATCTTTGTTGGTCTCATTGTCTTCGCTTGAATTGTTCTGAAATCTTTGAGTACCCCGCTTCCTCCAATTGTACTTTCTTCATTTTCTATTTAACTTTCTAAACTTCCTAATCATGAGTGCTAGTTCTTCATCGTCCCGGTCATCTTCTGAATCTGCATTATCAGAATCATCATTAGACTTAAAGCAATTGACTTCTTACCTTTAGAATCTTCTTCCTCATTGATTTGTTCCACTTCATAGGATTGAAGTGTGCCCACTAGTCCATCCACTGAGAGAGGCACGATCCTTTGAGTTTCTCTTATTGAAATCTTTATGTGATTCCAGTCTTTGGAGAGTCCTCGCAGCAACTTGTTGACTTTCATCTGCCCTGAAATTGGCTGTCCATGATATGCTAGTCCATTCACAATTTCTGTGAAACGACTAAACATGTCAGTAATGGATTCTCCAGACTTCATCTTGAAGGCTTCATACTGTCCGAGTAGAATATTGATCTGTGTTTCTTTAACTCGATCAGTTCCTTCATAGGTAACGTGCAACCTGTCCCAAACTTCTTTTGTTGTTTCACAAAATGAAATTCTATTATATTCAATAGGAGATAAAGCACAATATAAGGAATAAATGGCTTTAGCATCAAGAGCTTGTCTCTTAGATATTTCTGCTTGTGTCATTTCGCTAGCATCCTCAATCTCCTTTCCTCTTTCTGAAGTTGATGTGACTTTAGGAGTAATCCCTTTTTCTACCACATCCCATTCCAGGGGATCTTTCGATCTTAAGAATGCTTTCATCTTGTTCTTCCATACGTTGTATTCTTTCCCATCAAAGTAAGGAGGTCTGGTGTTGCTTTGACCTTCAACCAATCCTGGAGCCAAAATACTAGCCATAGATCTTTAACTCAAAAGTAAAAACACTTCAATAAAATGAGCACACAGGCTCTAATACAATTGAAAGGGCTAGAGAATACACCTAGAGAGGGGTGAATAGGTGTAAATAGAATTTTTGCAGGAATTAATGAAGGTAATTTGCTTTTAGAAGATGTTAGACAGTAAGCGTATTTCAACTTTAAGCAAATAAACAAACAGTAGATGGAAGTAGGAAGTTCAGAGATAAGAGAAAATAAACACAGAGTTTATAGTGGTTCGGCTTAGGTCAAGCCTACGTCCACTCTCCTCGCTAACAGCCTATTGGCTGGATTCCACTAAGGATCAAAAGAGAGGTTACAGCTCGTGATCTCGACTATCACAGTGACGAGTCTCTATGGAACTCTCACATAGTCTCACAAAGGATTTCTCTCTCTTGTACAATGATCAGCTTGATGAAATGAAAAAGCAAGAGACTAGAAAGTTTCAGACTTTGGAATTTTCTCTCAAGCACACACTCAAACGACTTTGAGAGTCTTCCTTATATACTCCTCCATGCCTCTACGACCGTTGGCACTTTCCAAAGAAGTTCTTCCAATCTATCCGTTGGACAGAATCAATCAAGGAGATCTCGAGTCATTTAAGGAATGTGATGATAGCCCACCAATCATGTTCGTCCATACAATCAGGATCTTGAGTTTCCATAAGTAGAATTTTCCAAGTTTAGCTCACCTTTCTAAGATCTTCGTATTGGAATAAATTCCGATAAGAATAATCAATCAAGTATATGTGAAATCCAGCTATAAAGTCTTCCAGTCTTCATACGAATCAGAACTTTGAAGATAATCTTGCATCTGGATAATAATCCTGCATTTAGATAAATCTTCATAATTCAGTCTGGAACTATTAGTGACGATAGACTTTGAGACTAAAATCTGATGATCCGTCGGTCTTCAGACTTTGACAATAAAGTCTTGAGATCTTCCGATATAGACTTGGAAAGGTTTTGTCAACTTCAAAACAATAAAGGAGTTTTCTCTAACATATGTATGGATCAGAAATAAACCAAGCTTTTGGAGATGGAGGAAACAATAATTTTCCCTTTCTTTGCTAATTTAAACAAATGGTTTTCGTTTCTAATCTTAATCGTCCTTACCATGCGGGCCTTTGTTTTGTGGCCTGATGACTTGATTGATGTTCGAATAAAAAACCAGTTGCCCTCAAGGAAATGCTTTGACGTTACTATGATAATTGAACTGAGTCATATTAAAAGTCAAGAACTAAGAGGAAAAGAATAATTGCTCATTCATAGGTTAGGTGTCCTATGTCATCCTCTCTACACTAATGGTGCAAAGTGAAAATCTTAGCAACCTTCATAAAAGACTTGAAATTGAAACCGCATCTTTACATTACACATTTAAGCTACTGGTGCATGGCAAGGTTGTGCAAATCAAAATCCTTAGTTGGTTCTAATTCTTTCGTCTGCAAATATAGGACTCTAGTACAAATCAAGGATCTAAGATACTGAAAATTTGTCTTACTGAAGCTTGTGATGCCAATAAACATTGTTATGCATAATTACCTACGTATAAACCTTTAAAAGAAGGAATGAAGATCAAAGAGTGTGTTCTCATTTGAGAGGTCAAGGTTTTAATCCTTGTATTCGCAAATTCCAACTTAAGCACACTCTTGCATTTGTAGTGTCAACTTCACTCTGCAAAGTTTGTTGCTTGTCATAATTGGTCTATGTTTTTCTTTGCTGTAGCAATATGTGGCACACCTTCTCTCCCTTGGACAACTAGATGGATCTGGATAGAGGGAAAATGTCACACCCCGATTCAACAGAACAAGGGCATGACACGATCATCCTTTGACCAAATGACAGTCTCAACATAACTAAAATTCAACCTGAGATCAACATATATACATCTACATATATATATATATATATATATATATATATATAACAAAGAGGGCATTTGGTTACAAATATCATGGTCTTCTATAAAAACCACCTAACCAATATATATACCTCCACCAAAACTAACAAACTTATCAACTATATATATATATATATCTCATACCATAAGTCCCCACCACAAAAAGTCCTCCTCGAATTGGATGTTTACGCCTACTTGTGGCTTGCTGAAGAACCTGAAAAATAAGTAAATGAGAGGAGTGAGCTACCATGGCTCAGTAAGTAACATATTTCTTCTAAGCAGATCGAGAAATCATTATGTATATTTAAAACACAATCATAACTCACTTTAACATAATATATAACCATAACACAAAGACTGAAAATATCAATGATCCCGTCCATTGGTTAATCTCATAAAAATATGTATCAATGGTCGATTCCATTAATTAATCTCATCAAAACCACATGTCAATGGTCCATTCCATCGAATAAACTCAAATCATATGTCAATGGCCCACTCTATTGACCAACTCACACTCAAATGTTTAACCATGGTCACATGTAATGCCCATGACAAAACAATCAAGATTCCCCCATTGACAAGGACTCCATCTATTATTAGTCGATGGCTCGACCCACAAAGATATCCTAGACTAGTATGCGCATATCCACACACCCCTCAGGGTTCATAGAGACATTGAGTATCAATAATCAATCACAATATTCAGTAATCTAATATCAAAATGAGAGTCATCTCACAACTCAAGCATTTGATATATAAATATCAAAACGTTCTTCAAGAACTATAAATGTTTCAAGATTCTTTCATAAAGAGTTTCACAAACATTTTCAAACAATCATTTAAACCAGAGTCAAAAGATAATTCCCTTTTTCAAACAACAAAATAGTAGTAATAGCTCGATCATATTTTATGCAACAAATATGCTATTTATCAACTCATAGCATATATAATCCATAATCTTTCTCAAAACATGAGTTTAAAATACAAAGAAGAAATAATGTCACTTACCTGGGAAAAGCCAAAAATCAACTACGGCGCTTACTTGAGTTGGCGCACTCAAATTCCTAACAAATAACCGAAAAATAATATCAAACGACAGATAAAATGATATTTTAACGACTCGACTATACTAAGCCTATTTGTCAATAAAACGACACCTACGTGCCAACCAAAAGCTCGTCTTTAGTGGAAATTTATTGTTGTCAGCTAGGCGTAGCCCGCGTTAAACTTCGTCGCGCTATAACTTCCTCCACAAAATTCCGTTTTGAGCCATCTTATAGTCTTTAGAAAGCCCTCTAGATGTACTACAACATTTCCACTCAGCCATCCAAAACCTCATCGGAAATAGCTACAATTCAAGTCAAAGTTACTGTTCGGTACTGTTTCAGAACACGTGCCAAACTTGAAAGTTCCATTCCAGACAAACCGTAAGCTCAAATCACGATCCGTAAAATGATATAGCTTCACAACATCCTAGACTATTATTTCTACAAAAATACGCAGCTCAACGACTCAAAAATCAGACTTCACCACAAAAATCTCTAATAATTCTGAATTTTAAAACCCTAATTGCGACGATTCCTTCGAAGACGATTATAGGCTTTAATCACTTACCAACGCTACAAAATGAAGGTGAGTCGGCTTGATGAAGCATCTATATCGCAAGCGCGCCAAATTTTTTTCCTTTTTCCCTTTTTCCTTTTCTCTTCTTTCTCTCCTCTCCCCCGTTTCTTTCTTTCTCCCGAAATGGCCTCTCGATGTGACATCCTGATTTTTCAACCCAATCCCGACTTAAATGAAATGGGCTTTTCATCGACGCGCCTATAGTTAATTTCTCTGAGTTGGCCGCTCATGAGATAAATAATCAATCAGGTAAAGCCGTTAAGGGATATAAACACAATCGACTTGAGAATTCGATCAGAAATTGACTGCTCGACCGTGCTAATCTGCAAGGGTCAATGCGATACCATTAAAATTGATTAGAGACCGGAGATAGGTCGATTCGACAAAGACACGTGATTAAGGTGTGAGTGATTCCACCTAATTACAAAATTCATGTCGAACAACACTAAATCGATTTTTCTATCGATTCTGTACCATGTGCCCGTAATTGAAATCTTAAGATTTTTACGACAACCGAGAGTCGTCTATGAGTCAAAGATGCACATTGTGGATCAAAATAATCGACAACAGGTTAAACGAGCTAAAATTCCTAAAAGCTACCCAAGAGGTTAGGTCACGTTAAAATCGCGTCCAAATTGAAATTAACCACGAAATTGAACCTAGTTTTAGGAATCGAAAATTACAACGTGTCATAATTTATTTTAGAGATGTCGACTCATCCTTTGAAGGATTTTCGGCGAGCCCGGATTTTCGACGAAAAATCAAAATTCGGAAAATTTGATTCAAGAATTTCGGAGTGGCCTCTTTCATTGGATTTTTGGGCTACCAAATTGAAGTAAATTGTATGGAAATTGTGGAAATTCGTTTAGGCTATCCCCTTGGCAATTATGGTCACCAAATTGGAGTTAATTGGTGTGAAATTGAGTTGATTTGGTGAGGGAATACATAAAATTCATAGGCTTGTGGGGGCTACAACATTTGGCCATCAAACTTGGCTTGTTGGAGAAGATTGGGAGAGGAAAATGGTTGCTGGATGGGGCTAAAGGCTGGCGGGGCTGCACTCAAGTGTTCTAGATATTTATCCTTGACTTTGAAGGCTTGTCCCCCTATTTCCAATAGTAGCTTCTTCTCCTTCTTCTTCCTCAGTTTCTTCTTTATTTTCTTAGCTGAAACCTTCATTTCCGTAGCAAAGAAACCAACCAGCCCCTCACTGAAATCGCCAGACCTTCGCTGTCCGTCCAAGCCGCCGCCGTCCTAGTCGATCGCCACGAGCTAGCTCCCCGTGCCCGAGCCCGCGCGTCCGTCGCATCCCGCGTCAGCCTGACACTAGTCCCGCCGTTCCTTCCGTTCCGTCGAGCGGCCATTCGACTGCCTCAGCCCGTCTCGGCTTCACTCCAGTTTGTCCCCATCATTCGCTTGACCCGTCCACCCCAGCAATGCCCCTCGACCAGCCAAACCGAGCCCCTCGATCAACCGGTCCAAAAGACCTCCATAATCGAAGCCCAGTCGCAAGCTGTGGGCTTGACGGGCCTTTTTTGAGCCCTTCCAAGCCTTGTTGGGTGTCGCCATAGGCCCGAGTCTTACTTGCCCTCGCGTCGCTGTCGCCGTGAACTCATCGGTTCGCTAGTCCAGTGAGTTTACCTCCTAATCTTCAATTATGATTGCTAATTACACTTAAAGGTGGATTAGGGGCTAATTAGTGGATTAGCTTAGGCCTAAATAGGATTAAGGATTAATTTAGTTAGTGTAATTAGTTATTTAGTTAATTAGTTAGATTAATTAGGTAGTTAGATAGCTTAGATGATTAGTCTAATTAGTGTATGTTATTTATCCTAAGCTAGGTTAGTTAATTAGTCCAATTAGGTGGTTAGATTAGTTTAGGTAGATTAATTAGTGATTTATTTAATTATTTTGTAATTTATTTATTTAAATGTAATTCGTTTAATTATTTATTAATTAGCGAAAATTATACCAAGATAGCCGGTTGTTAGAATTTCGCGCTGATCGTCGTGGTGTAGTTGCTTTGTGCAATTGAGTGCTAATTTGTGCAATTGGATGATAAGTGTTGATTTTTGAATTATTATTTCAAAAATATGGAATTTTGGTATTTAATTAGAAAAATACCGGGTGTTAGTTTTTGACGCCGAAAATGTTTTAAGTACTATATAAAATCGTGAAATTTTAAAATGAAAGGATATCACACTTTATAGTCCGATTTGACCGTGTGTCCACGCACACCTATTTTACCGAGTGTTTTTACTATGAAGAAAAATAGGCCAAGTACATTATTTAAAATTGAGGCATTTGAATGCAAAGCACAATGTCTTATCGCTATGAGAATCCGTCACCCAATGAAAGTCGGGTGGACGATGCTCCTATATGGAATGCCCCACATCAATAGATGCTGGATCGCGGTAGAGGCCAGACCGATGCTCCTTTGGGAATGCCGTCTAGAGGTAGACGTTGCCGTGCTCGATGGGGCGAGACAACGCCCGGCTATGCCGGAGGACTGCCGACTATTGAGTTGGATTCGACCGTTGGGTCATAAGAACTGGAACACGTGTGAATGAGTGAAATAGCCGCATCTGATTATGGGATTAAATTGTGTGGCATGGAATGGAACGTGTCATAACGGTTTGGCCTTATAATCGGGACTCCTGTGAATAGTTGATAATCGATGTGCAGTGTTCCAGTTGTTAAAGATGTTTGCTATATGCATAAGTATATGAGATGTGCTAACGTGCAAGGAGGTGCTAAGGCGAGGTAAATCCTCTATGATGTGTGCTTAGGCTGCCTCTAAGTGAATTTCTTCCTAATCGGGGTTTAGAGCGTAGACTCGCTGAGACACTATCTCACCCCGTCGTGGTTTACAACTTTACAAGTCCTTAAATAGAGGTCCGAAGAACAGCGTATCGTCTTCCCCGTCCACGGGAACCCCAACTGGACCCGTGAGCTCGTGGTTACTACTATTTGGGTCAATGAGGGCCTACCTCAGTTGGTACCTCATCGATTCAAGGCGTGGTTTCGTCACGGGCCCAATGGTGTTCGGGAGGGCCCCTTGGATGGCTTCAATAGACCTGCCGTCGATGACGAGTATTTTGAGGAGCTCGACCACGTGCATGACGTCAATATTATAGCTAATATGAAGGCGAACTCAGGACCCGAGGTTAAGGAACCTACGGTAGAGGTAGCTAATCCTCTAGACATCGACATCCCTGACGGTGTCGTGATAGACCCGGATCCCAAGTAGGTAGGGTCCGAGGTAGGGTTAGCTCAGTAGTTCCTTTTTGGTTTTAGACCCTTGTGTATATAAACCTGGGTTGTTTATAAAGTGTGGCGTTTGTGAATTGACTGTCCTGCTTTTCTATCCCATATTTGTTTATTGTCTGGAGATTGTTTATTTCGCTTCCGCGTGTGCATGAATCGATTGGGTTGACGACGCGTCCTGGGAACTTCGCAATTTAGTCGACCATCGAGAGATGTCCGCGCGCTCGAGATTCAGGGCGTGACACTCGGCCTCTCTCCCTCTCTCTCTTTTTAAAAGAAACAAGCCGAAGCTTCCACTATTCTCCTTTTCCTCTTTTGTTGGCTTTTCAAACCCTCTTTCTTTGTTTTTCTTTTTTTTTAGCTCATGTTTTACAGAAAATGCTGATACTGCGAGATTTATTTGTTGGACCGTGTAAAGATGGAAATTGCATAATAGAGAGAATATCTTCCTGTTTGGATTTGTTAAAAATTGTGAAATCGAGAGCCTGTGGCTAATTTTTATAATTATTGCGCTGTATGGTATTAGTTTTATCATATACTAGTTCCAAAAATTAAGTTTTAGATAAAGAGTATAATTTGATCGTGATGTTCAGGGATTTTGTCATTGCTTCTGATCAATTTATGTTGCCCTATTTTGGATTGGTATTCATTCCACATCTTGTTTTCTCTTATTTACTTTCACTGTGCATCCAAAGGTATAGGATAAAGTTCAATGGTGGTCATTTGTCATTTTTTGAGTAGGTTACTGAACTTTGATTTAATCACCAAATGAACCAAACTTTAAGTTTCTTGCAATCGTTGCATTTTGTCCAGGATCCAACTTATTTCCAACAAAATGCTGACATGTTGCACTTATGTGATTTGGCATTCTAAAATTTGGCCACATATCGCCACGTCAATAGTTCATCGAGGAAATCGGCTGGATTTCATTTGACGTGCTTCAATTGAAAATAAAAATAAAAATTTTAAAGATTAATGTATTGAGTGATTGAAATCAAAATTGAATGATCATCCAAACTTCAATGACCACAAATGGAGTAGAGCTCAAAGGAGAAAGAGGTATGGATATGGTTCCATTTTTCTGGTGAAAGCTTTCTAGGGAAAATTCCAAATAAGAACCCGAAGTGGATCACTTTTCCTAAATAAGGATCCGAAATGAACTTTGTGTCAAATAAAGACCTAAAGTGGACCCATTGTCTTAAATAAGGACCCGAAGTGGTTGAATCAATTCCAAATAAGGACCTGAGCTTGCTGGTCAACCAAGTATTCGCCAGCTATCAAGCATGCAACATTTTCGACGACCGGAGTTTGGGCAATTTTGTCCAAAAAAATCTAGGGAAAATTAACAAATCTTAAAATAGGGAAAAAAAAAAACCCTAGGTTTTTTACGGTCTCCCCATTCCTTGTACCCATCCTCTGCAAAGTCAAAGACCAAAGTTCTCCCCATTCCTTGTACCCATCCTCCGCAAAGTCGAAGACCCAAATTCTCTACCGGTTGAAGCACGAACTCAAAAACAAGAAGAAAACCATATGCTTCTTTGTTTGTTTGTGGAGACCCAAATTCTCCGCCAGTCGAGCAAGGCAAGGAGCGACGAGAATCGAGTCATGACGATGACTAGGCAGCGATTTGGTTGAGGAGCAATGGAGGAGAAGAAAGAAGAAAACGTAAACATCTAAATGAATAACCTACACTTAATTAATTTAGAATTTTCCCTTTTTTCCAATCACAAAATTCTAACAAAATTGCCCCTATTTTAATCACCAGAAAATGTCTACCGACGAGCTAAGGTTCTCTTAGGACTAGAATTAGCACCTAGAGGGGGTGAATAGGTGATTAAAGCGATTTTAACAATCAAATCCGAATATGAGATTAATGAATTAAAAACAACAATCGCAGCAAATGAAAGTAATGAAAGATAAAAGGATTAGGGATAGAGAATCAAGACTCCGTATTTATAGTGGTTCGGCTTATATCAAGCCTACGTCCACTCTCCCGCACGGACAGCCCTTCGGGGGCCGGATTTCACTAAGAATCAAAAAGAGTGTTTACAGCCTCACGCTCTTGAGTCCACAATGTAGAACTTCTACTACACTTCCTCAAGGTCTCACCACTCTATGATCACTCTTTTGATTACATGTATTGCTCGAAGAATAAGATCACAAACAAAATATGGAGATTCGTACTTTGGAATTCTTCTATCCAAAGACACTTCAACAACTCGAGCGTCTCTCTTTATACGCTTCTTCATGCCTTCATTACCGTTGGCACCTTCCAAAGAAGTTCTTCCAATCAACCCGTTGGACAAAATCAATTTGGAGAGATCTTGAGCTCTTTAAGGTAAGTGTAGATAGCCCATCAATCCCGCCGCCCATACAATCGAGATCTTGGTTTCCATAAGTAGAACTTTCCAAATAAGTTGCGAATCTTAGAGAATCTATATCAATTCGGATACGAATGTAAGATCTTGTAGTGCTGAATCCAAATAAAGATATTCCTTAGCCATTGAGATAAAAACTATATAGAATCGAATAGAAATTTTTATCTTGTCGGTCTGGAATCTGTCCATGAGAGTAGACTTTGAAACTTGAGTCTTGTTAGACGTCGACTTTGATCTTCGACTTTGCCGCAGAGTCTCGCAAGTCTTCGCACTAGATCGAGAGAAATGTTTTGTCAACTTCAAAACCTCTTGAGGAGAATTTATCCAACAATCTCCCCCTTTTTGATGGTGACAAAACTTTCCCGCAGATTTGAATACTATTGCCCCGCAAAACAACTTTTAAGCTTGCAAAGATATCATTAGAATAAGAATAGTATAAGATGTCCCGTACGTTGCATGTCCTATACATACGTTACCCCCCGTATACGTATCCGCATCCACGTAAAACCTCATTAGTCAATGCAGACTTTACTATCTATATCTAATTTTAACAACTTAAGGTAATGCAATAGTAAGCAATCATTCAAAACTCAAGATAAAGTCAAAATATCAATCACAAACAAACCATTAAATCCAAAAAAATAGAAATGAAAGTTTAAGGTTTGGGTTTGGAATGAGAATAGAGTGAAAATCTGCCCGCAAAGTCTTCTCCCCTTTTTTGTCAAGATTAAAAAGTAAGAAAATCAAGGAGCACGAGGAACGCGAACAAGTTGAAAGTCCTCCATAGACTTGACAGCTCCTTCCAAACTTTCCTTAAGTCTTCTTGAAGTTCAGCCGAGAGCAAGGCCTTTTGCCGTGTCTTGAACCTTACTTTGAACATCTTTCAGCCGATCATGTAAGGAGATGAACATAGCATGATTCTCATTCTCAAGAGTCTGAAAGTCACACCCCATAGCATATATTTGGCCTTTGAGCTCCAATATGATGTCAAGCAACCTTCGAAATCTCCCGAATTGTCGGGCCCGTGTGCTTGCGTCAACTCGGTCCGATGGTGGAGTTAAGCCGGTGTGAATGTCGCAGGAGATCAATGTTTGGAGATGATGCCTCTCCCTCAGATTATGAGCAGCATAAACATCTTCTCGCATCGTGGCGATCTACTCACACTTGCACTTGTAAATGTCAGAGAAGAGGAGTGCTTTCTTTGGATATCTCCCCCGTTTCCATGCCTTCGGAGGGGAGAAGAACTCTTCTTTCGAGGAGTCTCCTCGACAAGATTGTGCCGATCCTCCTTTTCTCGCCGGGAGAATCTCGACTTGGCTTGTGAGTCTCGCTGGTTTATGCCGAGAGTCCGTCCCGGCCGACTCTTCCTCTTCATCTTTTTTCTTCCTCTTTTCTTCTTTTTCTTTCTTTCTTCCTTTTCTTCTTCTTTCTTCCTCTTCTTCTTTCTTCTTTCTTTTCTTCTTCTTTCTTCTTTCTTTCTTTTTCTCTCGTCTCTTCTTCCTTTTGCAAGGATTCCTTTTCCTGGTTTCCTTTCTCGCTTTCTTCGCAAATTGTTGTTCTGGGAACAAATGATACAGAGCAGTAAAACCGAGAAACAAAGGCCGAGATAGGCATATCATCCTCATCATCTTCATCTTCCAAGATGATTGCCCGCCTCTTCTTGATAGGACCAAAGGATGTTCCTTTCCTTTCCTTTTTGCCGCAGAAGAGTCTGATTTGATCTTCACAGGGGTTTTTTCTTTGAACTGCTCCAACTTCTTGCTGAGTTCTTTCAGACGCATCTTTGTTATCATCCTCGCCCGATGACCATTCGACCAATAGTCTTCACAGAGAGAATGTGGGGAGGCTGGATGTTCGATGTCCGAAAAGACGTGTAATGAGAGCAAAGATAAGGGAGTTGTCCCTTGTCCTTTGCCATAGACCCGTACATGTGAAACATGATAGTGTGTGGCGTAGAGAAATTAAGACCGATCTTGATTGCATACATCAACTTTGCCTCTGAGATGGATACATCTCGTCTTTGATGTTGATTTTGGTCTAAGACAAGCTGATCACAATCTTGTGAAGCGTAATATTTGTTGCATTCATTCTGAGTAGGAGAGACGACCTTCAAGCAATTCGGTCTCTTGCAAGTTCCATGGTTGCATGACTCACGCATACGTAAATTGATTGGAAAGCACCTCTTTCCACACCAATTACATTCGCGAGTGTCTCGTATCAACAACATATTCTCTATCTCGCACGCTAAATGAAAAGTCAAGTTCGCATCAAGGAAACCGAGATTAGAGTAAAAATATGCGGTTAATTCGAATAAGCCACATCACATTCAATGCAAAACTTGTGCAGCTTGAAGTTTCTCAAACTTCTCTCTCGAGATTGATGCTCGCAAATCCAGAAAATCAAAGTCCACCGTTCGTGGATTTATCACCCCTCGCTTCAGCCATACATCTTCCCGTGTCCATCGATCGAAACAGCTTCATCCTTCTTTCCTCGAAGGTTTGCAGCCACACCCATCCAAGGTTTAAAATGTAAAAACATTTTCTCATCATCATCCTTTCCTCTCGGTTGATTGAAACTACCAAACCTAGGGTCACCGGGAAAGTTTGCAAAAACTTTTGCTGCTGTTCCAAAAGAACAACGCCCGATCTTTCCATCACGGTGAGAAAGTGTGTTTCATTTCTATAACCTTTTTCTTTCAGTAAATTCATCAATGAAGGTCATTGCAGTAACCACCTTCCTTCAATGCGTAGTAAAGCCTATAAACAAAAGCAAGCTTGAGTGATCTTACCGGTTCAACATTTTCAAGCACTTCTTCGCATGTTGAGGGCGACTATCATGAGGTCTAGTTGAGGAGGAGCGCCGTTGAGATCGTTGAGGAGACCGTCGTTGGAAAGTCGCTTTCTTCGTGAGATCGAAGTGCGTAGGCCCCTCTCCGAGCCCCGTGGTCCCCCGCTTGCAAGCCTTGATGATTTTCTTTGGTAAGACATTGTCGCTTTCTTGGAGAAACTTTCACACTTGTGTCGCAAGAAAGTTAAAAACTTGAGAAGTAGAAATCGAGGAGAGAAATTCCGAGAGTGAAAAGCTTTGAACTAGGGTTTCGGGTAAAGTTTAAAACGAAGAAGGAGAAGAAGTATAAAAGGTAATCGAATCGTGGTAACTGAATCGTCACAAAATAAATTCCTTTTTGAAAAATAACTGCCTTAATAAATCGATAACCACCCTTTATAAAATAAACTGCCTTAATAAACATGATTATCCATAAATAAACAAACAAACTTACCTTTTCGAGATAAAAGATTAAGTAAATGAACTTACAAATAAGTGTCGATTGGTATTCTCGCCTACACCCTTTTTGAGTCTCGATACTCCGTCGACTTTAAGATTCTCGAGTCCGAGCTTCAACATTCTTCAAGAGATACAATATTGAGTCTTGAGCGAATAGACTCAAATAAGCTTTTCTCAAGTGGCTTTGTGAAGATGTCTCGCGCTGATTCTTCGAGTCAATAAATTGTATCAAGACTTCTTTGTTCTCAACATGATCTCTTATAAAATGATGTCGAATCTCAATATGTTTGGCTCTTGAATGTAGGATAGATTCTTTGTAAGATTGATTGCGCTGGTATTGTCACATCTCGATCTCTCGTGCAAGAGTCTTCAATACCAAAGTCTCGTAGTTGTTGTTTTATCCAAAGTATTTGAGAACAAAGAAACTTCCAAGTGCTACGTATTCTCGCTTCACCGTTGAAAGAGCCACGCACTTTGTTTTCTTGAAAACCAAGATACCACCCCGTTGCCAAGTAATTGACAAGTTCCCCGAAGTGCTTTTTCTTTCAACTCTACAACCCGCAAGATCTGCTCAATAACCAAGAAGGGTAAAGTCTCCTTCTTTGGGATACCATAGACCAA
Organism: Eucalyptus marginata; assembly: GCA_014182565.1. Classification (NCBI taxonomy): domain Eukaryota; kingdom Viridiplantae; phylum Streptophyta; class Magnoliopsida; order Myrtales; family Myrtaceae; genus Eucalyptus; species Eucalyptus marginata. The sequence goes on along the minus strand of CM024586.1, from coordinate 39,646,375 downwards.
TCTTAGCAAGTAGTTGCAACATATTTAATGATACGTTTAGCAGACTTAAATGTGATTCCTTAGGATCTGATTGAAACCTAGCACATATGCAAACACTAAATAATATGTCGTCTAGATGCAAGAAGATAAAGAAGTGAACCAATGATACTCCCGTATAATTTTTGGTCGACTTTCTTCCCCTCGCTTCGTTTTTGTCTATCTTCAAAGAACTTGACATTGGAATGTCGGGCCTTTTTGCAATTCTCCGACCGAACTTTTTAACAAGTTCTTTTGCATATTTCTCTTGATGAATGAAGATTCCTTCTTTAAGTTGTTTCACTTGTAGACCAAGGAAGAAGGATAGTTCACCCATCATGCTCATCTCAAATTCATCCCGCATAGACTTAGAAAATTTCTTGCACAAAGTCTCATTAGATGATCCGAATATAATGTCATCAACATAAATCTGAACGAGTAGAAAGCTTTTGCCTTCCTTTTTAATAAACAGAGTAGTGTCTACCTTTCCTTTAGAGAAACCACTTTGAATTAAAAAAATTACTTAGTTTTTCATACCAAGCTCGAGGAGCTTGTTTTAATCCATATAAAGCTTTCTTCGCCCGAACACCGAGTCCGGGTTTCTTTGAGTCTTCAAATCCAGAGGTTGTTCCACATAGACTTCTTCTTGAATAAATCCATTCAGAATGCGCTTTTGACGTCCATTTGAAATAACCTGAAATTCTTATAACATGCAAAAGCAAGTAGTAATCTGATTGCTTCTAACCTTGCTACCGGAGCATAAGTCTCATCATAGTCTATCCCTTCTTCTTGCGTGTATCCTTTAGCCACGAGTCTTGCTTTGTTTCTTGTCACTTTGCCTTTTTCATCAACTTTGTTCCCGAAAACCCATTTAGTTCCAATAACAGATTTACCTTTTGGTTTAGGAGTTAATTCCCAAACGTCGTTAATACCGAATTGTCCGAGCTCTTCTTGCATTGCTTCAATCCAGCTTTTCATCGCCTAAGGCTTCTTCAATGTTTTTGGGTTCTATTTCAAATAAGTGCAACCGCACTAGACTCTTCTCGCCTTTTTGATCTTGTACGAATTCCCTCATTAATGTTCCCAATAATGAGTTCTTCTGGGATGACTGGACTTGTGTTTCCAAGCATCGGATGGTCTCGATGGGTTGTTGATCATTTTCTTGAGTTGAATCTCCATCGACAACTTGTTGTACCGCATCTGGATTTTGACCGCTTTTATGGGAGATAGATCTAGCAGAGTCCGGAATGATTCTCGATTCTTCGCCCGTATTGGCTGAACTTGTGGAGAGTCTTGAAATTTGACGTTCATTGATTCTTCCACAGCCCGAGTCTTCTTGTTGAATACTCTATAGGCTTTGCTTGCAGCTGAGTAACCAAGAAAGAATCCTTCATCTGATTTTTCTTCAAACTTACCAACTCGATCATTTGCATTCTTCGAATAAAGCATTTACAACCAAATACTTGAAAATAAGAAACAATTGGTTTCTTTTCTTTAAAAATTTCATAAGGAGTTTTCTCAAGAATTGGTCTTAAAAATACTGTTAATAATATAACAAGCAAATGAAACAAATTTCAGCCAAAACCTTGAAGAAATATTACTTTCAATTAAAAGAGTTCTTGCCATTTCTTGTAAAGACCTATTCTTCCTTTCCACAACCCCATTCTCGTTCTCGGTGTGTATGGAGAGGAGAATTTGTGCTGAAGACCGAATCATCACGTAATTTAGTAAAGTCTTGATTTTCAAACTCACCTCCATGGTCTCGTACGAATACTTGAGATAGTGTAACCTTTCTCATTCTCGCACCTTCTTAGCAAACTTTGAAAAGAGAGAGAAAGTTTCGACTTACTTGAAAGAAAGTAGACCCAAGTAAATCGTGAATAATCATCCACTATTACTAGGCGTAACCTTTTTCCACCAATGCTTTGCGTTCTAGTAGGTCCAAATAAATCCATATGCGTAAGCCAAAGACACGATTAGTAGAAACTTTACTTATTGGTTTGTAAGAGTTTCTAACCCGTTTACCCAGTACGCATGGTGTGCATAGATCAGACTTTAAATAATTGAGAATAGGCAATCCTCGAACAAGTTTCTTGGAGGAGATCTTGCTGATTTGCTTCATATTGATATGGCCAAGTTTTCTATGCCATAGATTAGCTTCATCTTGTACTGATATCAAGCACTGTGATCTTTCATGATTTACATCCGTAAGATAGATATTTCCATGTCTTCGTCCAAGCAAAGGATTGAGTAGAGTCTTTACCGATTCCCGAGCACTTTCTTCCCGGAAATTGATCTTGAATCCAAGATCACACAACCGGCTTATGCTAAGCAAGTTGTAATTTAATCCTTCAACTAAGGAAACATTCTTGATTGACAAACTTCCAATCTTGACTGTTCCACGACCAATGATTCTTCCTTTGTTGTTACCTCCAAAGGAAACTTTTCCTCCGTCTTTCTCGGTCAAGTGTTATGAAGCAACTTGAGTCTCCCGTCATATGTCTTGAGCAGCCACTATCTAGATACCATTTAATCTTCTTTTTGATAGTGACCTCGCAATTAAAAAGAATTCAAGCTTTCTTTGGTACCCACATCATCTTGGGTCCAAAGAGTTAGAGCAATAAACAGCCTTTTGCCCAATTCCTTTTAACAGTCTCCAAACCAAAGGACATTCTTTCTCAAAATGTTCTGAGCTTTGACACTTGGAACATTTCAAAGCATTTCGCCAACAAAGTTTTACAAAGACTTTCTGAAAATGATTTTTATAAACAATTCTGGTTGGTCTTTGTTTGATTCTTTCCTTCACCTTTGGAAAATCAATTAGAGGAATAGTTTCAGAAGTCATACCAAGACCTAACTTATCAAAGTAGGGTCTTTGTATCGAAAGAATCTTATCCAACTTTTCGAACCATTTGAAAATCTTTTTGATATATTAGAAATATCATTTTTCAAAAGATTATTTTCTTTGGAAACAGAGTCTCGAGTTTTCTTTCAAGACAAGAAAGTTGTTTTCTAACTTTTCAAACTTTCTTTTCCAAAGTTTTTCCCGTTGCTTCAATGTAGAATTTTCCTTTTTCAATTCGGAGATCCTCTTAAGAGAAGTTTTTAGACTAAGACAAAGTTCATCAATGTATTTCGAAACTTTGATAGGAATTCTTAGATTACTAACCTCGAGTTCACCGTCTCGAGTCCGTATCTCGAATCGTGGTCTCGAGTCCGAATCGATTTTGCCATTAAACAGATATTGGCATAGTCATCATCACTTTCTTCACATTCGCATCACCTGTGTCTCTCGCTTTGAGTGCCTTCCCGTATTTCTCGCTTTTCCTTTTCTCTTCTTTAACAGAGGACAGCTTGGGTCGATGTGTCCCTTTTTCTTGCATTCAAAGCAAGTCACTTCTTTGTTAGAGTCATCTTCCTCTCGTTGATTTGTTCTCAAACCTTTGTGAGCTCGTTTCTTCCAGCTGAATTTTCTTCCTTTTCTATTCAACTTTCTGAATCTCTTTATCATAAGTGCCAGCCTCTCTTCATCATCTAGATCTTCTTCGTAATCAGTAGCATCGAATAGTCATTAGACTTTAAGGCAATTGATTTCTTACCTTTTGAATCTTCCTCTTCGTTGGTTTGCTCTACTTCATAAGATTGAAGAGTCCCAACCACCTCGTCTACGAGAGTGGAGCAATCCTCTCGTGTCTCTCTTATTGAGGTTTTTATGTGATTCCGCCTTTAGAGAGTCCTCGTAGGAGTTTGTTGACCTTCATATGTCCCGAGATTGGATGTCCCCGATATTCAAGACCATTCACAATTTCAGTAAAGCGACTAAACATGTCGCTATTGATTCTCCCGATCTCATCTTAAAGACTTCATATTGTCCCAAAAGAATGTTGATCCTTGTCTCTTTCACTCGATCTGCTTCCTTCATAGGTAATGTGAAGCCTATCCTGCACTTCTTTTTGCTGTACCACAAGAAGATATTCTGTTATACTCGTAGGGGATAAAGCACAATATAAGGAGTAAATGGCTTTAGCGTCAAGAGTCTGTCTCTTGGTGATTTCTTCTTGAGTCATTAGAGTGGGATCAAGCAACTTCTTTTCCTCTCTCGATCCCGATGCCGCAGCAGAATGATTCCTTTGTCTACCACTTCCCATTCCAAAGGATCTTTCGATCTTAGGAATGCTTTCATCTTGTTCTTCCATATGTCAGTCTTTTCCATCAAAGTATGGAGGTCTCGTATTGCTTTGACCTTCAACCAACCCCGTAGGTAACATACTAGCCATAGATCTTTTACTCGAAGTAAAGACACTTCTTATAAACGAGTACACAAGCTCGATACCAATTGTTAGGACTAGAATTAGCACCTAGAGGGGGTGAATAGGTGATTAAAGCGATTTTAACAATCAAATCCGAATATGAGATTAATGAATTAAAAACAACAATCGCAGAAATGAAAGTAATGAAAGATAAAAGGATTAGGGAGAGAGAATCAAGACTCCGTTTTATAGTGGTTCGGCTTATATCAAGCCTACGTCCACTCTCCCGCACCTGACAGCCCTTCGGGCCGGATTTCACTAAGAATCAAAAAGAGTGTTATAGCCTCACGCTCTTGAGTCCACAATGTAGAACTTCTACTACACTTCCTCAAGGTCTCACCACTCTATGATCACTCTTTTGATTACATGTATTGCTCGAAGAATAAGATCACAAACAAATATGGAGATTCGACTTTGGAATTCTTCTATCCAAAGACACTTCAACAACTCGAGCGTCTCTTTTTATACGCTTCTTCATGCCTTCATTACCGTTGGCACCTTCCAAAGAAGTTCTTCCAATCAACCCGTTGGACAGAATCAATTTGGAGAGATCTCGAGCTCTTTAAGGTAAGTGTAGATAGCCCATCAATCCCGCCGCCCATACAATCGATCTTGGTTTCCATAAGTAGAACTTTCCAAATAAGTTGCGAATCTTAGAGAATCTATATCAATTCGGATACGAATATAAGATCTTGTAGTGCTGAATCCAAATAAAAGATATTCCTTAGCCATTGAGATAAAAACTATATAGAATCGAATAGAAAGTTTTTTATCTTGTCGGTCCGGAAACCTGTCCATGAGAGTAGACTTTGAAACTTGAGTCTTGTTGACGCGACTTTGATCTTCGTCATTTTTGCCGAGAGTCTTACTATGTTCAAGTCTTCGCACTAGACTTCGAGAGAAATGTTTTGTCAACTTCAAAACCTTTGAGGAGAATTTATCCTCACTAATGTTGTGTAGCACAAAGCCAGCATTGTTCATCTATCCGAGCATGTGCCACGCGGCATGGGCCAATGCCTCGAAGGCTGTGTAGCTCGAGGCCAAAAAGTTGTGCGACGTTCTGCTTGCACTGCAAAGTGTCACAACTCAACTGGGCATCAACGAAGCATTTGCTTCTCGGGCCCCCATGGTGCTTCGAAGTGCCGGAAGGGTACTGCCCTATTTTTCCCAAAAGGATAAGAGGGTGAAAGGCGGCACGACGGAGAGGAATTTCCAAGGCATTCAAATTTCAGCTCGTCGGGTCAGATTTAGAAACAGTTGCCTAGGCCCGTTCATTGAGAAGACATAAGCTGGGCAGGCCGTAGCTGGATCTAAGTTTGGGCTGAAATTTAAGAAGGGAAGACTTCCGGGCAGGCTTCACGCTATTTTCTACTGTGCTTTGTCGCTCTCTCTGTCCCAGAAGTTACACGAACGAAACGGCGAGTGAACACTTTAGGTTTTTCTCGGTCGACTGTCGTAGAGAGCGAGAGCGAGAGAGAGGAGAATGGATGCCGAGGGCTGGTGGAAGTTAACTGGGGCAGAGCAACGGGAAATCAATGGCTCTAAAGCTCCTGTGGGTTCTCTGCAGGTTGCCCCGCAACCCCAAGCCCTGAACATCAAGAAAATCGAGACGGCATCATAGTACGAGATTCGTGCCGAATCAATGGGTGGTTGGTTGAGGATATGTTGGAGCTTTTCAAGGGTTTTCTCTGAAAGCTTCTGTTTCCTCTCCCTCACCACCATTGGTTGTTCATCTCTTCACAAACCCGCCTCCAAACGCCATTACATTCCTCGTCCCCTATTCTTTGATTTTTAGCCCTTTTTCTTCTCCTTTCTCGAGGAAACTCGATGCCGGAGATGGTTCTGGGCAAGCAGTGGTGCAGTCTGGGCTTTGCTGAGTCACTGTTTGAGGATTTCTTGATTTTGATTCCTCAGTGTGAGCATTTTTTGCTCCTTTTTCATGTGACAAAGGCGTAAATGAACAACAAGAGAATACGCAAATAGAGCTGTTAATGATAGAACAGAGGTCTATGAAGTGTTTTATTCAAGTACTCCTTTATAAGGACTTAGCACGTCGGGACACATCTACTGCCCCTAAAACGTGAAACTACGACAAAAAGTAAGTAATCAATGTGGAACATGTCGCATACCCACATTTCCAAACGAGGAACTGAGGAAACAGTAAGCAATCAAACCTCCTAATCTTCCCATGCTGTGGATATTTCTCCATCACTTCTAGCGAGTCCCATTTTGTTGACTCTCTTTTCGGAACGCAATCTTGTCACCGCGTCGCTTATCTTCGCCTCTCTCGGGCAGCTCTACTGAACAAGCAACTCCAATTTCAAATATCATTGCCAAGCACTCTTGAACATGAACACTAATGCTTCTGTGATTGCTCAGTGTGTCTGCAATTGATGATTCTTCTATCTCACACAATAGGAGCTGCTGATCCGCTATATCCGCCACCTTTTCCGGCAAAGCCACCGCACAGTAATCATGAAGGTTGAAAGCATCCTTAAACATGTCATGGGTGGGTCTCTTTCCCGTAAAAATCTCCAGTAGCAGGACTCCGTAGCTGTACGCATCGCCATCTTTTGACACTTCGCTTCCCATTCCATACTCTGCGATTGGATTTTACTTGACCATGAGCTGATCAGCTTATCAAATCATAAGGACAATGAAGAGAAGGCACGTATAGACACAAGGGGAAAAAATTACAGGGGGGAAGCAGTTATGAATTAAGGTCAATATTAGTAACTTACTTAGCATGCTAAGCATGATTTGTCAAACTCAAATTTTCTACTCTTATAACCTCGTACTTTTATGAATAGAATGTACAATTGAATCAAAGGAATGACAAAATAACTGCACTAAACTGAACTTAACTCTGTTGCTATGGTTATTCCAACAAGGCACAAGAAAATTAGCCGACACAAGTTCTCACAGAGAATGAACGAGTTTGTCTTGCCTACATAATTTTAGACAACAAGTTCCTTGCACTATCAGGGAAAGAGCTTATAAGAGGACGATTGACATGGGGATTTACTGCAAGTATACCAACCTGGAGGAGCATAGCCAATGGTTCCTCTAAGTGCAATTGAGCTTGTTTGACTCACGGGCAAATCACCAATGGCATTTGGGAATATCCAAGCCAAGCCAAAGTCGCCGACATGTCCATTCATTTGGGCATCCAAAAGAATGTTGCTTGGCTTGAGGTCACAATGGATCACCACCGTTTGGCATTGATGATGGAGATAATCCACCGCATAAGCTACATCGAAAGCAATGTTTAGTCTCTAAACAAAACTTAACCTATGCCTTGGCATCCCATTTGGTGCAAGGTCCGGATGCAACCATTCCTCCAAGCTACCATTTTCCTTGAACTCATAGACCAAAGCCTTAAACTCATTGCCTTGGAAATCAACACTTCGCCACTTGATTTTCCCAAAATTCCGAATTTCAAGACTTAGGTCCGAAATTACTCCGATTGAACGAACGGGCGGCACGAGCACTTACCGGGCATTACATAGTTAAGGTTATTTGGTGAGGCTCCCATGATGAGAATGCACAAAACCCTCTTTCTTCTCCTCCTTCTTCTTCTTCCTCTCTTCCTCTTCCTTTCTTTGAGCGCGAGCTCTCTCGTCTCCCTTTCTCTCTCTCCTCCTTTTTCCTTCTCTCTTTCCTTTTTATCTCCTTTTTTTCCCCTTGTTCTTATTTATTTCTTTCAGTCTTTTCTTTCCTTCTCTCTCTCTTCTTTTTCTTCTTCTCTCCCGAAGACTCTCGGTCTCTCTCCTTCTTCTTTCTCCTTTTTTATTTTTTGGCTGGGTCAAAACCCATATTTTACAGAGAAGACCAGTATTTTGCGGCTGACCCGGCCGGAACCGAGCTATTGGGTGATTCTGATAAGGTCTGTTAGTGCTCTGATTATGTGGCACTTTCTACTTCACGCTGCATTTTCCTTGGTTGTTTATGATTTACTACCTATGTCTGATTAATGAATTTGGGCATAGTTGTACCAAGCTGCTCTTGGCAATTGCTTTGAAGCGGAAGAGTGGGGTTCCATCAAGTTCTGCATCATGTCCAAGCACTTCGGGAACCCAAAAAAAAGCGCCATATGCATTTCATGCTGTAAGTGACTAGCTTCCCAAATGTCGATGTACTCGTTTGGTTTTGCATTCCTCTTGTTTTAGGTTACTCCTGTCATGATGAATGTGCTGTCATCGATGGAGAGGATAATTGAAGAGTGCTTTGTTCTTTTATGGACCACGTTAAAACCACAATGGTTGACTGTTACAATTGAAAGTTGGAATATTTCTTTTTTCCCCTTTCATATTGTTGTGTATGTATGGATCAGAAAAAACCAAGCTTTTGGAGATGGAGGAAATAATAATTTTCCCTTTCTTTGCTAATTTAAAACAAATGGTTTTGGTTTCTCAGCTTAATCGTCCTTACCATGCGGACCTTTGTTTTGTGGCCTGATGGCTTGACTGATGTCGAAGGAAAAGAAAAAAAACAGTTGCTCTCAGGGAAATGCTTTGACATTACTGTGATTATTGAACTGAGTCATATTAAAAGTCAAGAACTAAGAGGAAAAGAATAATTGCTCATTCATAGATTAGGTGTTCTGTGTGATTTTCTCTTATCCTAATGGTGCAGTGAAACTCTTAGCAACCATCATGAAAGACTTGAACTGAAACTTGACATAACACAATTAAGCTGCTGGTGCATGGCAGGGTTGTGCAAATCAAGATCCTTCGTCGGTTCTGATTCTTTCCTCTTCAAAGATAGGATTCTAGTATGAATCAAGGATCTAAGATCCTGAAAAATTGTCTAACTGAAGCTTGTGATGCCAATTAACCTTGTTATACATAATTGCCTGCATATAAACCTTGGAAAGAAGGAATGAAGATTGAAGAGGGAGTTCTCATTTGAGAGGTCAAGGTTTTAATCCTAGTATTCGCAAATTCCAACTTTAAGCACAATCTTGCATTTAAAGTGTCAACTTCACACTGCAAAGTTCATTGCTCCTCATATTTGGTCTTTCTTTTTCTTTGCTGCAGCAATATGTGGTACACCTTCTCTCCCTTGGACAACTAGATGGATCTGGATAGAGGGAAAACGCTGATACTACGTGTGACATCCCGATTTTTGGGTTCTGATTTCGATTAGATAAATTGGGCATTTCATCGACGTGGCTACAGTGTTTTTCTCTGAGTTGGCCACTCACGAGATAACTAGACTAGTTGGGTAAGCTATTAAGGACTCTAAGGCAAATAGACTTGAGAATTCGACCAGGAATCGATTTCTTGACCGTGCTCATCTTTAGAGATCATTGCGGCACAGTATAAAATCGATTTGAAATCAGAGATAGGATGATTCGACGGAGATGTTTGGCCAATCGTGAGTGACACCACTAAATTGGAAAATTCTCGTCGATCGGCACTAAACTGATTTTCTTATTGTTTTGGTACCCTGTGTCCGTATTTGAATCCTCGAGATTTTCACGACAACCAAGAGTGGCCAATGGGTTGAGTGGGTTCATTGTGGCTCGAAGAAAATCGACCACGGGTCATTTGTCCTAAAAAGTTCTAAAAACTATCCGGTAGCCTAGGTCACGCTCAAAACGCGTCCGAGTGAAATTAACCGTCAATCTAAGTCCGATTTCAGAAATTGAAAGTTCTATCATGTCACAATCATTTTAGGAACGTCGACTCGCCTCGAAGATTTTTCTACAACCAAGACTTTTTGGGAAAAAGTTGAGTTAGGGCCGTTTTTAATTGGATTTCTGAGAGGACCGTTTTTATTGTGCTTTTGGGATTCAAGACGGTTCTATGGACAAGTAATTATGTGAATTGAAGTGTAGTGACATTGGATTAATTTATGGACTTCGATTTGGTTCAATTAGAAGAGAATTGAATGGAATTAAAAGAATTGATGTACAAATAAGTGAAATTCGTATGCCATGGTTGACTAAGCAAAATGGACCCATTAGAAGCTTGTCTTGGAAGCTTAGAGGTGAGTGGAAGGTGACCTCATATGAGGTCATGGTGGGCCAAGTTGTGATGACCTAAGAGAGAGAGTGTGTGAGAGGAAAAGGGGGAAAAATTGATTTCTTCTTCCTCTTCTCTTCTTCCCCCGTCGACCGAACACCCCCCATCTTCTTCTTCGAAAACTCCATGGAAGCCGAAGACCCGCCATGGAAGCGAAGCGGCGGCCATCGTCACTGGATCGCCGCCACCGCCGCGCGCCGAGTCACCCCCGCAGCCGCGACCGCCCGAGCCCGCGCGCCCTCCGCCTCCCCCCTTCCGCCGCCGGTTGTTCTTTTCCCTTCTTCTTCGATGGTCCCCTCTCCCCCTGGATTCGAGGACGCCGGAGCAGCCAGCAACCGCACGCCGCCCTCGCCCCGCGTTGCCTCGCTGCCGTGCTGCCGTCCTCGAGCGCCGCCGCTGGCCGTGCGCCTTGGTCACTCTCTCGCCCAGCTCGCTGTTCCAAAGCTGCTGTCCAGCTCCGTTTTGGCCAGCTCAGACCACGGCTCGGCCACCTCCGGCCACCGTGCGCCGCCACCTCGACCCACCGGAGCCCCCTCGCCCTCCGCCGGCCTTGCCTCGCCCTCTCAGCCCCTATTTCGGCCTCAATCAGCAGCAAGCAGAGAGGAGAAAAATGGGTATCGCAGCAAGGGTTTGGTCCGTTTTGGCCGCCTTCCCGAGCCCCTGGATGCTCGGCCCGCTTTGAGGAAAGTCGATCCTCGCGTTGATCCCATCGTTTTGGGTGAGTTTTATTCACTAATGCCTTCTTAGTTTACTAATTACACTTAAAGGTTGGTTAGTATTAGTTAAGTGTAATTAGGTTGTTAGATTAGATTTGATTAGTGAATATTAGTTAATTTCTTTGCATATTAATTAGATGACTTATGAAATTAACTAAAGAATTGCCTATAGTATTTATTGGATGCTTCTTGGGATTTTTCCTGACCCTTATCGGGTGTTAATTTAGCAATTCGGGCCTAAGTGGAATTTTTTGGAATTTAAATATTAATTTTCGAAATTAATTATTTAATTAATTATTTTTCTGAAAATTCAACCGTGATGGCCAGTGACCGAGATATTATGCTGATGATCGTGGTGCAGTTTTTTTATTTAATTGAGCTTTATATTGTCTTTGAATTGAATTTATTGTATTTATTTATTTAATTTTCGAAATTATTTATTTAATTATTTATTTTTCCGGAAATTCAACCGGGATGGCCGGTGATCGGAATTTCGTGCCGATTGTCGTGGCACGGTCTGTTTATTTATTTGAGCTCTACATTGAATGGAATTAAATAAATTGTGATATTTTAGGGATTTACCCTAAATTGCTTGGAATTGTTTAAGATTGATTTATTGATTGGTAGATGGCCAAGTTTGTTTATTCAGCATTTTAATACTTCTTAAGTCGTAAAGTGTGAGGAATGGTGAGAATGAATCGAAGTACCTTAGGTTTGGACCTATCAAGCACGGTGTATGGACCTAGTGGTTCGGTGACTAGGCGTCACCTGTTCGAAAACGTGACCTTAAAGAACGCACGTATCGGTCTAGTACTCATATTGTTATAGGCATGCATGGTTCGCCTTAAGGACATCACTAGCGAAAACGGCGCCTTAAAGAACGCATGCACTTGTCTATTAAACATATTGTTATAGGCATGTATGGTTCGGTGATTAAGGACATCACTGGCGAAAACGGCGCCTTAAAGAACGCATACACTTGTCTATTGAACACATTATCATAGGCATGTGTGGTTCGGTGATTAAGAACATTACTGGCGAAAACGGCACCTCAAAGAACGCACACAATTGTCTATTGAGTACATGGTTATAGGCATGCGTGGTTCGGTGATTGGGATATCACTGGCGAAAACGGCGCCTTAAAGAACGCACGCAATTGTCTAGTGGATAAGTCACCTTGGCGAACTCGACGCCCGAGAGCATTGATGGAGCTCTGTGACTAAGTGTACTATTGGAGGTTATATGGGATGGAATGAATGACCGAGAGATGGTCCGATTGATCGATGATCCGATCGACATGTGATTTAATGTCGATTGATCGATTCCGGTCTTGAGTGTGATTTAATGTGATTAATCATTCCTTGAGTTTGATGTTATGAATTGATGGATTGATTTGAAATGATCGTGAGTGGTCTTGCTGGTGTGAAATCGACTAGGTCGATTTGATCGATGCTTTGATCAGTGATGTGATTGCTTGGATGCCTATATGATATGTGCTAATATGTTGGTGGAATATGAGGCTAAGGTAAGTTCTTTGACTCGTGTTGTGCATAGGCAGCCCTAGGTGTATTGGTTTACTAATCGGGTCTTAGGGGTAGAACTTGTTGAGACGTAGTCTCATTGGTTATTGAATAACCATTTCAGTCCTAGATTCGGTAGACTTGGATTTTGAAGATCTCGGAAGTTTGGGGCGCGTCTGCCGAAGGCTCCGGTGGGAGTGTGGAGAATGATGAAGAGAAGGACGTGGACTTGAACTCCCTAATTGTTTGTAGACCATGTTTTTATCGGGCTTGTATATGTTCTTAAGGGTGTTGGTTTTCAATGTTCATATTTTTAGTCCTACTTGTATATCCCATTGCTTTATTGTTTGGGGATTTTTATGCTTCGCTTGTGCATTAAAAAGAAAAGGGTCGGCGATATGTAATCCAGGATATCGCATTTGCTAAATCGACCAAAGGTGAAGGATGGTCATGTGACCGAGGGTCGGGCGTGACATCCCTATTTTGTGGTTTCAGAGCAATGGTTAAGTATTGGAGTGATAAGGAGCGATGACTTTTGGGGTAGTAGTAGAAAAGGCCTTTAAATTCATGACCGGTGCATGTCTTTGATAGTTGATTGGTAGAATTGTTTGTTGTGTTTGAATCGCTTGCTTTTAATTATTGTGGATTCGGAAGGCAGAGTGTTGACTCTTGCCAGCTCGAGTGTAAGAGTGCCACTGTGGGTTGGTACGAGTGTAGCAATGTTGATTGATCCTAAGTCTGATGAGATCAATCTGATGCAAGTGTTCCTTGGGATCTGGATGAGCCAGTAAGATCAGAATCAAATTGTTGTTATTGCTACCTTTGCTGAGGTCCAACCTGGAAGGATAATCAAGAAATAGATTTCGATATCTGAATCAAGATTCAGTGCAAGCAGACTTGGAATTCGGTCAGGGTAAAGACTGTTGTTGAGGGAAGAGTATTCTATTTCACACAATAGAAATGGTGGAATAGTCAGGTCAGCATTCAGACAAGTGGAACATGTTGTTCCATGGAAGACGGTATGGATCAGTCTCGTGTATGTTAAGGATAGGAATTTGTGGTAAGTATCGCCAGAACGGACAGTGATTTATGGGGTATCCGTATAAGTAGATGGAATCTTGACAATGGTCACTGCTGTCACCGTTGATAGGACAGGTTAGAAGGAGCGCACCATAGAATGCATTGTGGGATTTTTGGGATAGGTCTTCGATACAAGAAACAGTGCATGCTGGCACTTGACAAGAAGTAGACTCACTATGTAAGTGCCAAAAGTATGGAGGTGATACATGGATTAATCTTGTGTCTGAGAATGGCTAAAACGTGCTATGATAGTAGTTAGCACGGCTGTCAGGTGAAAAAAACTATCAGTGTGAGTCCAAGGGAACATTGATATCGATACCGCAGATAAGATGCCATTAGGATGGCAAAAAAAAAAAAAAAGGAACGGGAACGGAATTGACTATGCTTTATTCAATGGAAGAATGTTTTGAGGTGATTTCATCATAATGTTGCCAGAAAAGGTTGGGAATACGATTGTGGAATTTCAGTTGTTTGTTAAGGTTGTAAGAAAAGAACCACTTAGAGTTGTACTTGATTGGCCGTTGGTGTATAATTTATTTGTCAGTGTGAAAAGAATTAATTCTTGGAACATCTTGTGATGATAAATTGTCATGGTGGAGTAACCCGATTTTTCCGAGAGCGGTGGAAGTGTCAAATTTTACTAAGAATTGAGAAGGGTCCTCGACTTCTTTAATCTCGTCACTTGATGCAATTCGTTTGTTAAACGGAGGTTGCCTAGGTTACTTGACGATTGTCAAAATAAGACAAATTGAAGAATTGAAAGTTGATGACTCCTCAGTAGTCCAAGAATTCCTGGAAGTGTTGCCAGAAGGATGGCCGGACCGTCGCCAAAGAAAGAGATAGAATTACAATCGAGCTAGCATTTGGAACAAAACCATTCTCTAAAGTTTCTTACCGGTTGTTGTTGTCCGAATTGATAGAACCAATGGTGCAAATGTTAGGATTGATGAATGAGGAATTCATGCATATCAATGCATTACCTAAGGGAAACATCAATTTTAGTGAAGAAAGAAAGAAAGATGGTTCTTTGCAATTACGCATCAACTATAGTCAACTCAATCAAGTGACAATCAAAGATAAGTGTTCATTGTCAAAGATCGACGAATTGGGTGACTATTTATAAAGAGTGTAGATGTTTTAAAGGTCGACTTGAGATAGGGCATCATCAGTTGACGATCAGAAAGAAGTATATACTGAATTCAGTATTTACTACATGCGATGGTTTTTACGAGAGTAATAGAAGGCTTGGTTTGGTAAATACCCCGGCTGCTATTATAGATTTGATGAACCGAGTAAGCACCCTAACGGCTTTTATAGATTTGATGAATCGAGTAATTGGGGAGTGTTGAGGAGCATGAGAGCTATATGAGGATGGTACTTCAGACCCTAAAGACTCACGAATTGGAAACTAAGTTAGCAAATGCGAGTTTTGGTTAATTCGTATTGCGTTCCTAAGTCACGAGATTTCAGGCGAAGGGATCTTCGTGGACCAGCCAAGATCAAATCAGTTATTAATGGACCGGAATCAACAATAATGTCAAAGATCAGAAGCACCATCGGCTTAGACAAGCACCATCGGATTGGACAGATTACTACATAATGTTCGTGAGAGAATTTTCAGCATCAATATCATCGCGAGCTTGACCTCTTAAGAAAGAAGAGAAATTCATTGGCATAGACAAGTACGTGGATAGTTTTCAGAGCTTAAGTAAGAACAGGCTATCGCACATGTGTTAAACTTTTCATTTGGCTCTGGAAAGCATGAAATCTTTAGTGATGTGTCTAGAGGACTGGGTACATATTGATACAACATGAGAATATTGTTGCATAACTGTCTCGCCAGTTGAGACCCAATAAGTGGAATATGAAACGGTGTTGTGAATCAGAATTTTGGCAGGACTATAATAGTGATATCAGATATCACCTTGGAGGAACAAAAGGAGTCATTAATGTGTTGAGCCGAGAGTCCTTGATTGTACGCATGTTGGTTAAAGCATGGACCTTACTTGAATAGGGTTCGAAATTTGGTTCTCAAATTGAGGTAAGCTATCTTTTGAATTCTATAGCCACCCTCAAAATTGAACTAGTTGTTCAAGTTAGAATCGACGCCTGATTGACAGACAAAGATTTTCAGAAGATCTTATAAGAGGATACTGGTAAGAAAGAATCTGACTTTAAGACTTCTGAGGATGGAACGCTCGGGTTCCATGAGGGATTGAGTGCACTTGACAGTGTAGCACTTAGGGAAAAGATCTTGTCAGAAATTCACCATGGTATTGCAGTTTTTGACCAGATAGTGCAAGTAGATCAGAATCGGCGTCATCTAGATTAGTAGGTTGGTATGAAGATAGATACCGCCAGGCAGGTTGCAAGTGTCAAAGTTGTCAGTAAGTGGAAGTCCAGTAATGCAAATCCAGAGAACTTTTACCATCACTTGAGAGTCCCAAGTGGGAATGAAAATATATCACAATGAAACATTGTGACAGGTTTACTAAGGAATCAGGGGAGTACTGATTCCATTTGAGGATTGTGGTCGACCAATGGAAGAAACCAATTCACTTCAGTACAATATGAAAAGATCAAAGCGGGTGTGTATCAGATAATTCACTGGCATGGAGTACCGAGGGTGAGTTATATTTCGATTCTACATCAGAGTTTGCAAGCTTAGTAGAGTTCATAGGGTTTTTTCTTAAGCAGTGCATAGCAGAGAATACAGCATTTCAGTGGTGAAAAGAAAATGAAGAAAGAGCACAGGCTAGAGTCAGCTCAGTAATCAGTGATTGCAGTTGTCAGATCAGTGTCGAGTAAAATCGCACCGTGCATACCGTAAAAATTTGAATTGTTGAACTTTGAAATTTCATTAGGGAGTCGAGAAAAAGAGATCATATGTGAATGACAGAGTGTCATATGTGAGAAGCTCAGTTCAGTTGTTGGTTCAGAAAGAGCAGATTTTGTGTGCCAAGATGGTTTCCTTGGTCAAAGTGGTCGGACAACGCCACGAGACCGAAGGATCAGTGTGGAAAAAGTGAGACCCAATGAGACGACAACACCCCCACCTTTTATTAAGGATTGGTAAAGGTTTAAATTTCGAGGACGAAATTTTTATAAGAGGGGAAGAGTTGTGACATCCCGATTTTTGGGTTCTGATTTCGATTAGATAAATTGGGCATTTCATCGACGTGGCTATAGTGTTTTTCTCTGAGTTGGCCACTCACGAGATAACTAGACTAGTTGGGTAAGCTATTAAGGACTTTAAGGCAAATAGACTTGAGAATTCGACCAAAATCGACTTCTTGACCGTGACTCATCTTTAGAGATCATTACGGCACGATATAAAATCGATTTGAAATCGAGATAGGATGATTCGACGGAGATGTTTGGCCAATCGTGAGTGACACCACTAAATTGGAAAATTCTCGTCGATCGGCACTAAACTGATTTTCTTATTGTTTTGGTACCCTGTGTCCGTATTTGAATCCTCGAGATTTTCACGACAACCAAGAGTCGCCAATGGATCGAGTGGGTTCATCGTGGCTCGAAGAAAATCGACCACGGGTCATTTGTCCTAAAAAATTCTAAAAACTATCCGGTAGCCTAGGTCACGCTCAACACGCGTCCGAGTGAAATTAATCGCTAATCTAAGTCCGATTTCAGAAATTGAAAGTTCTATCATGTCACAGGTCATTTTAGAAATTTCGACTCAGTCTTAGAAGATTTTTCTGACAACCAAGACTTTTTGGGAAAAAGTTGAGTTAGGGCCGTTTTTAATCGGATTTTACAGATGACCGTTTTTATTGTGCTTTTGGGATTCAAGACGGTTCTATGGACAAGTAATTATGTGAATTGAAGTGTAGTGACATTGGATTAATTTATGGACTTCTATTTGGTTCAATTAGAAGAGAATTGAATGAAATTGAAAGAATTGATGTACAAATAAGTGAAATTCGTATGCCATGGTGGACTAAGTAAAATGGACCCATTAGAAGCTTGTCTTGGAAGCTTAGAGGTGAGTGGAAGGTGACCTCATATGAGGTCATGGTGGGCCAAGTTGTGATGACCTAAGAGAGAGTGTGTGAGAGGAAAAGGGGGAAAAATTGATTTCTTCTTCCTCTTCTCTTCTTCCCCGTCAACCGAACACCCCCCATCTTCTTTTGGTTGCTTCGAAAACTCCATGGAAGCCGAAGACCGCGAGCGCCGCGGCGGCCATCGTCACTCGAATCGGAGCCGCCACCGCCGTCGCGCCAGAGTCACCCACGCAGCTCCGCGACCGCCCAGCCGCGCGCCCTCCGCCTCTCCCCCTTCTGCTGCCGCCGGTCTCTTCTTTTCCCTTCTTCTTCGGTGGGCCCCGGAACCACCCGCCCTCGCCCGCGTTGCCTCGCATTGCCGTGCTTTGCCGCCTCGAGCGCCACCGCTGGCCGTGCGCCTTGGCTCTCGCCCGGCTCGGCCCCGAGAGCCGTTGTCTAATGGGTATCGACCTCGTGCGCCGCCACCTCGTTCCGCCGGCCTTGCCTCGCCCTCTCAACCCCTATTTCGGCCTCAATCAGCAGCAAGCGAGAGAAGAGAAAAATGGGTATCGCGGCAAGGGTTTGGCCCGTTTTGGCCGCCTTCCCGAGCCCGGATGCTCGGCCCGCTTTGAGGAAAGTCGATCCTCGCGTCGTTGCCGTCGTTTTGGGTGAGTTTTATTCACTAATGCCTTCTTAGTTTACTAATTACACTTAAAGGTTGGTTAGTGTTAGTTAAGTGTAATTAGGTTGTTAGATTAGATTTGATTAGTGAATATTAGTTAATTTCTTTGCATATTAATTAGATGACTTCTGAAATTAACTAAAGAATTGCCTATAGTATTTATTGGATGCTTCTTGGGATTTTTCCCGGCCCTTATCGGGTGTTAATTTAGCAATTCGGGCCTAAGTGGAATTTTTAGGAATTAATTATTAATTTTCGAAATTAATTATTTATTTTCCGAAAATTCAACTGGGATGGCCAGTGACCGGGATTTTATGCTGACGATCGTGGTGCAGTTTGTTTATTTAATTGAGCTTTATATTGTCTTTGAATTGAATTTATTGTATTTATTTATTTATTTAATTTTCGAAATTAATTATTTAATTATTTATTTTTCCGGAAATTCAGCCGGGATGGCCGGTGACCGGAATTTCGTGCTGATTGTCGTGGCACGGTCCGTTTATTTATTTGAGCTCTATGTTGCATGGAATTAAATAAATTGTGATATTTTAGGGATTTACCCTAAATTGCTTGGAATTGTTTGAGATTGATTTATTGATTGGTAGATGGCCAAGTTTGTTTATTCAGCATTTTAATACTTCGTTAAGTCGTAAAGTGTGTGGAATGGTGAGAATGAATCAAAAGTACCTTAGGTTTGGACCTATCAAGCACGGTGTATGGACCTACGTGGTTCGGTGACTAAGGACGTCACTGGCGAAAACGGCGCCTTAAAGAACGCACGTATCGGTCTAGTACTCATATTGTTATAGGCATGCATGGTTCGTGATTAAGGACATCACTGTACGAAAACGACGCCTTAAAGAACGCACATGCACTTGTCTATGAAACATATTGTTATAGGCATGTATGGTTCGGTGATTAAGGACATCACTGGCGAAAACGGCGCCTCAAAGAACGCACACAATTGTCTATTGAGTACATGGTTATAGGCATGCGTGGTTCGGTGATTGGGATATCACTCGGCGAAAACGGCGCCTTAAAGAACGCACGTAATTGTCTAGTGGATGTCACCTTGGCGAAAACGACGCCCGAGAGCATTGATGGAGCTCGTGACTAAGTGTACTATTGGAGGTTATATGGGATGGAATGAATGACCGAGAGATGGTCTAATTGATCGATGATCCGACTGACATGTAATCGACTAAGTCGAGTGTGATTTAATGTGATTTAATGTGATTAATCATTGCTTGAGTTTGATGTTGTGAATTGATGGATTGATTTGAAATGATCGTGAGTGGTCTTGTTGGTGTGAAATCGACTAGGTCGATTTGATCGATGCTTTGATCAGTGCTGTGATTGCTTGGGTGCCTATTTGATTTGTGCTAATATGCAGGTGGAAACTGAGGCCAAGGTAAGCCCTCTGACTCGTGTTGTGCATAGGCAGCCCTAAGGTGTATTGGTTTACTAATCGGGTCTTAAGGGGAGAACTTGCTAGACGTAGTCTCATTGGTTATTGAATAACCATTTCGGGTCCCTAGATTCAAGATTTGGATTTTGAAGATCTCGGAAGTCCGGGGCAGTCTGCTGAAGGCTCCAGTGGGAGTGTGGAGAATGATGAAGAGAAGGACGTGGACCTGAACTCCCCTAATTGTTTGTAGACCATGTTTTTATCGGGCTTGTATATGTTCTTAAGGGTGTTGGTTTTGCATTGTTCAATATTTCTAGTCCTTTAATCTTGTATATCCCATTGTTTTATTGTCTGAGATTTTTATAACCTTCCGTTTGTGCATTAAAAAGAAAAGGGTCGGCGATATGTAGTCCTGGGATATCGCATTTCTAAATCAACCAAAGCTGAAGGATGGTCATGTGACCGAGGGTCGGGGCGTGACACTGCGAGATTTATATGTTGGACTGTGTAGAAATGAAAAGCAGGATAAAGGGAACATCTTCCCCTTTGGATTTGTTAAAAATTGCAAAACCAAGAGCCTGTGGCTAATTTTTACAATTAATATGTTGTATGGTATTAGTTTTAACATATACTAGTTTAAAAATTAAGTTTTAAATAAAAAGAGTATGATTTTATCATGTTGTTCAGGGATTTTATCATTGCTTCTTATCAATTATTGTTGCCCTGTTTTGGCTTGGTGTTCATTCCGCATCCTGCTTTCTCTTATTTACTTAATTGTGCATCCAAAGGTAGAGGATAAATTTCAGTGGTGGCCATTGGTCATTTTTTGAGTAGGTTACTAAACTTTCATTTAATCAACAAATGAACTAAACTTTTAGGGTGCGAATGGTAACAATTCTGTTTCGAGAAATAATTTCTTTTCATAAATAGTTTTTTTTTTATTTCTACTCTCGGAATAATTTTTAAGTAATAAAACGCATTTGGTAACTATATAAAATTTATATTATCAGAATAGAAATAAAATAGGAATTCGTTCACGATCCACAAAAAAGTAAGAACGCATTTGGCGGCCGCGATTGCCAACCGCGGGTGGTCGGCGATTGCAGGCAACAACGGGCGACGCCGGCAGTGGTCGGCGGAGGTTGGGCGGCAGCGAGTGGTTGACAGATGGTAGCCCACTAGGAGCGACAAGAAAGAAGAAGAAAAGAAAAAAAATAAAATAAAAAATAACTTATTTTTAGAAATTGTTTTCGGAAACAGGGAGTTACTTTTTCTATTTCCTTTTTCTACGTTTCAAATCTATTCCTCATTCCCCTTCTACTTTTCCATTCAGGGAATAAAATAAATAGTTAACGTTACCAAACTTGTTTCTATTATTTTTGTTCGGGAAAGCGAAAAGAAAAAGAACAGAGGAACGGAAACGTTCCCATGTGCTACCTTAGTTTCTTGCAATTGTTGCATTTTGTCCAGAACCCAACTTATTTCGAACAAAATGCTGCCATGTCACTCATGTGACTTGGCATTCTAAAATTTGGCCACATTTCAGCCACGTCAGTAGTTCATTGGGAAATCCGTTGGATTTCATTTGAGTTGCCTCAATTGAAAAATAAAAAGAAAAACATAGTTTAAAGATCAGTGTATTGACGTGATTGAAATCAAAATTGAATGATCATCAGAACTTCAACGACCACAAATGGAGTAGAGCTCAGTGAAAAAGAGGTATGTGGATATTGTTCCATTTTCTGGTGAAAGCTTTTTATAGTCAGGAGCTGCAAGATCGAGCTGTGCTTTGTGTTCCCCAACTGGACCGGAATGGAAATATAAACGCTGCAAGGCTAACAAATGTGAGGCATAGGAGTTCAATTGATTGAGAGAGTCCCCTCCGCACTGTGTTATCCTTCCACACGCTGCTCTGGAAGTTGATTTGCTGCTTATGACCTCCTCCAGTCGGAAGAACGGATGGGGAAAGGCTGGGACGGCGACCTTCCCTTGTCGCGTGGCCGACCCAAAACGAAGACAGAAGTTTCCTTCTTCTGAGACGCAGGAAAAACATGACCACCGGTTTAGCTTTCTGCAGTGAATAGTTTATCCGTCCACTTCTATAGTGATGTATCTAAGGACAATCGCATGTGCCTCGAGTTCATAACAAATCCATAATTCAAGTTTCTGCTTCTAGGGAAAAGGAAAGAATCACCATTAGGCGGTAGAGATGCGGAAACTAACTACTCTACCGAGAGGAAAATTGAAAACGATATATAGACCACAAGTCCCGACCTTTTAAATGAACAGCTACCCCCAAATTTCTCGCTCATTTTTTTTGGGGGGGTTAACAGCTCTAAATCAACATATCAACATCCGAAGAAGAGAGAGGTAAACGATCTAAGATCACTTTCAGGGGGATTAAATTTAACTGCTAAGTTGGAATGAACCTTGAAAAGGTTCCAGCATTCAATTACAGAAGCCATAAAAAGCATAAAGGAGACCATCGCCTTTGTTTGCTGCCATACCCTACAATAATAGCATTTACTTTGGCTGAACTTTCCGGTCCCCTCCAAAGTAGAATTTCCATTTCGACATAGAAAACCAGCATATGCTTGTGTCTATTTCTTATTTCCCTAGGAACTAAACATGTCTATATTTCGTCATCATCAATGGGCTGATAGTCAGCATACAAATTGCAGCAGCTAATGCTGCGTGAATGGAGGCAAGTGACCATTATCCTAAATAAGCACCAAGAGACCAAACACAAAAATCATGTCGCTGGTACTTTGCGTTACATATGAAGAGCAATTTTCACTTCTTTTCCCCTTGTACTAGAAACCCTTCACCAGCTCTCCATTTCGGTTGAAAGTCGAATCAGCCTGGAGAAGATACAGGGTTAGCATGATTTTTTATGTGGCTCGTGTACAGTAACTTTGACATGACGCTAGACAATGAGAGATGAATTTCACAATCATAGAAATATAAGCATGGAAGCCTTCTTTGCTCTTCAAAATTGGAAACAGTAGGCCTTCGTGAGTGCCAGAGAAAGCTAGGGTAGCCAAAAGATAATCATAATTGCAGTCATCACATATCAATATAACTTTTGAGATTCTACAAACTCAGCCATGAGGTCCGTGTATGATTAGGCACCATTAGCAATATTGTACTCAATGTAAGTTTAGAGATCAATTACCTCACAACTTTTTCCCTTCATGCTCGAGCATGTGTAAGCACCCATGCTGGAGCTCCTTGAAAGGATATGAGAGCTGTATCTGGGCCTGGTCAAACCATCCTGAACACTACAACCATTTTTTAAAGCAGATTCCAGATTCCCGATACTTTGTAGACCTGGAGGACTATAGAGTGATGCACGAGAAACAGAAGTAGAGGTACGCTTTCCAGACTCGTTGCTTTGCTCCAAAGTCTCCTCTTTGGGTTGACATACCCGCTCCCTGTGGAAAAGGGCGATTACAGTCGGCAATGCTAAAGCTTTCATCTATCCACAGGCCAAAAGGGCAAAGAACAATCATTGACATCGACGAGTATCTGGACTTCCACACATTTACTGGATTCGCACATGCATGTTCCTTTCACATAATAATTACATAAGAAGCTTGACAAATTGATTTTCAATTACAATGCAACTAATTGAGCAAACATATGATAGTATCAAAGATCCAATAAGACCAAAACAATGTTAACCTACAACTGCAATGGACATTATTCATCCTAAAAAGTAATCAAATAATTGATAGGGCCAATGTCTTTGAAATACCAATCATCTGGAATGATAGTGTCAGATATGTTGCATCACCTGGGTAAGGAGGCATGCTTTCTGTGTAGTGGCGTACTTCTTCGAGATTTACCAGAGTGCTCCTCAAGTTCAGCGAATTGTTGCCTGAATTGATCAACTCCACTGTGTTTCACAGAACATTTGCATACATCAGTGACCACTTCACTTCTCTTGCCACATAACAATTATCAATTCCACTGTTCTTTTTACATGACAAATAACCATGCTCAAACACCACTGCAGTGGCTCTAGTAAACAACCCCCCACCCCCTTAATTTCTTTTTCTTTTCTCCCTCCATGAAAGCATGAACCCAAGAGATACAAGACTTCACATAAAGCAATAGAAAAAATTGGATAGCAAATTATAGTTTTTAACATGAGAATATCTGCATTACAACTGCATTCTGTAGGGACCAATTACTGCATTCTACCATTTCACGATCTCCAATTTTAGTCGCAGGAAAAAGCAGGGGATGAATAGCGAGACAGTTTGATATTATTGTCCAGGCTTAATTCACAAGAAGCATATATATTGAATTCATGGAAACTGAGGGACAATATCTGTTGCAACCTTGACTCCTATGATGTTGGACTGATGGTACCCAGTCCATACAAGAACTACTCCTTGACAAGGCAGACATAGTGAAAAATGATATATAATTTTTCACCTTTGCCCACTTCAAAACTCCAAAGAGAAGCACATTTTTCACACAATTTATGGCTGCTTATAACTTTTGCAAGCACATTGAAAGATTTTTTCAACACGAACGCATAACATGGAGCATGCAACTTCAAATTATGATGCTTTTGAGATTGGAAGTACTGCAATCTAATTCTCAGTCTGACTGAAATTTGATCCTCATCATCACAGCCTTGATACATAGTTTTATTTCTATCCATTTCTCCTTGTCCAATCACAACTAAAAGATATTTTCACCTCACCTTGGATACATGAAATGTATTTGCTCAGCCCCTTGAAGGTACTCCTTCAACATCTGTGGATGATACTCCAAAATCTGCAGTCCTTTCAGCATAGTGCAAAATTAGATATTTGATATAAATAAAATCTTAAGGACATCAATACCTTTGAAAGTTAAATGAGCACAACCAACAGTCATACCTCTCGGTAGATCAGCTCCCTCACGTCATCTTTTGTCAGTTTTCTCCGCTCAAACTCAAATTCCAGCTTTGGAATGTGTTTCATCGATGGCTCACAGTCAACATTGGCCAACCCTTGAAAGTACGGATCAGCTAAAGCCTGTACACAAAACAACCATATTAAGAAAAGAATTCTAATTTTAAAAACCCACAATCCAAAAACTTTGCTCTTAATTGGGCTATTCTCACCTCTTCAGCAGAAATGCGATCTTCAGGATCAAAAGCAAGCAAACGTTCTAGCAGACGCAAAGCCAATGGATCTGAATCAGGAAATTTTTGTGAGAAGGGAACTGGAGGCTTCTTCTTCAAACTAGTTAAATATCTTCTAGCTTTTTCGTTCCGTATCTGCAGATTGACAGAGAGACACGTCACCGTAACCAGGACTGCAGAAACCACAAAAGAGCTCTCCCGATCTCCTCTGACAGTTAAATAAAAAGAAAATAAGAGAATGCAACAGGAGAAACAAACCCTAGCAATCGATTCATAAGAAGGGGTGCCAAGCAAATCAGTAATGAGATCCAGTTGATGTACGACATTCTTCCCAGGAAACAAAGGTTTGCCTGTGACCATTTCAGCAAATATACATCCAATGCTCCAGATGTCAACAGCAGGGGTGTACTGCAACAAAACATTATATAAAACGAAAAATGAATGTAAACCTCAAGTTATCTCACATTGGAACTACAAGCTTAACATATTGACAGCAACCCCTCCAAGTTGAGGTTTAGGTCCATGAACCGTAATCAAACAAGTGAAGTGCCCACACCTCAACATTGACAAGAATGACACAAATCAGGATGGTTAATGTGAGAAAAATGCATAGACAGCATGAGCTAGCCATACCAACTTTATGGCAATGACAAGCTTTGACATATCATGCTTCAAACAGTGGCAAACCTTGATAAACTCCAATCAACAATACCATTTACAAGCTAACAATAGAAACAGTGTCTTCTCTAAATCCACCGGTTAGCCTGACAAGGAATACCAAACAAAAGCAATAAAACCATGAAACGAACTTCGAAATTATTGCTTATCACCCCCAACAAAAGGAATCCTTGGACTATACAAATAAGCAGCTTCGTGCAACCAAATATGCATAGTTCAGCACAATTCAGTTCATCAAGACAAGAGCAGTCAAAACTTACAACAAAATCGTATAGGTAACTTTTAAGTTGCTGAAGAAATATCAGTGCCCAAAAAAGTGTGCCTTCAGTATTAAGTTAACTCTAATTACTGAGTCATAGTTAGCACCTGAAATTTAGCTGGCACGGTGCCCGCTTAAAACCTCATAACCAACATCAGGATCAAACCAAAATTTTGCGAAAAGTGCAGTTTCAAAGAAATTTGCTAAATTTCTTCCAAAATCAGGCCAAGCCTAGAGTCTCAATCTCTAAGGAAGGTCCCACTCCAGATTCTTAGCCTCTAGGTATAAGAAAAGCATCTCCGGACATGTTTGGTCCCAATTGAATGGCCAACACACCAAAAGTTAAAAGAGTTTGAAAAATCAACCTCTACGAGCAAGATTTGTAGATCTTCAGAACAGCAACAGGGTTTAGTTCCTTCTCGTGCAGTTGATCTAATGAAAACATAGCACCTGCATATGCAATCTCTGATGCATAAAGAGTACTGTGCAATACTCACGGCTGGTTGGGCAATGTCAAACCACGATATGTGGCTGTTTGCTAAAAGCAAATCTTCTTTAGGATATAAACTAATTTTGCAATATCAAATGGTGAAAACTCGTTGATAAGAGCATAATGCCATTATGTTGCTTGTTTGTCAACAAACCAAAACACTCAATGTCGATGGATCATGAGAAGCACGCATTGAAGGATTGAATTCTACAGCCATCCCCTTCTAGACCGGTACATAATTGCTTAATCAAGATTGCACTGATAAATGTCAAAATATCTGTGTAACCGTCGAGTATGATGCATGGAATAAGCATTATGCAGTGAAAGAACTTCCCCTTTTTCAGACTGAAAGTGAAACCATCTAAGGAACTCAAATAGATGGAAAACCAAAGTGAATTCGCAGCATAAGAAAACAAAAAATCATGTCTGAAAAAAATTGCATGTGTTAGCAAATAACAATAGTGACTAGATTCTATAAGGACTGCGAATTACTTACCTTCGAGTAAAAACAGCCACACAGTTCAGGAGCACGGTACCATCGAGTTGCCACATAATCCTTTAAAAATAACTACGATTAGCAATCAACTACTTATGAAAAATCTGTGCCTCAATTAATTACTGAGTCTTAAACAATGTTGGATCAACGGATGCACTTTTATCAAAAAGTTGCCCCCCATTTAGAATAAATCTTTCTTGATATGTGGCAGAAGGAACTGAAGCCATATCTAAAATACACTTACTCCCAAAAACCATATCCAATAGGCGGAAAAGATTGAATTTTCAGTTCACTTCAGCTTAAGCCATGTCCACACCTCAAGTCTACCAAGTATTTAGACAACCCCTAATAGCTGGCAAAACGTTATCCAACATGTCCTTCTAAAACTATATGAGCAAATCGCCAGTAGTCAGCTTAGACATGCAATAGAATTGATGTTTAAATGCTATTTGGGAATACATTGATGGTACTATTTCTCGATGGCGCAATTTCTAACTTTCGAAAGATAACAGAAGATACTCAAAATTTTTTATTTGCAATTTACAAAAAACCTACGTACATTCATACAATGTTCACAATAGATCCTTTCGGGTACATGAACTACCATGAGGTTATCAGATTAATTCCTACTTATGTCATGTTATCAGCGATCGAACCAAGTTAATACTAATAAATTCTCAATTATGTAGGCTCTGGTTCATAATCCATGTTCGTGCATTAGATCATTTCACTGGAAACCTGTATCATATCCCCACATCACCAATTTTATGATTAAACAAAAAATCACTTAGGCACATACAGTCCAAAAAATAGCAGTTGGTGTATCACTCAATGAAGCACGAGCAAGCCCAAAATCACAAATCTTCAGCTTGCAGTCTGCATTAGCAAGTATGTTTTTGGCTTCAGATCCCGATGGAAGACATTGGCTGCAAAGCAAACGAATACATTAGAGCAATTATATAAACAGAGAACAGTTTAGGAAAAGAAGTCAAGAAAAAATCTGAACAAAGTCGATGCAAAAAAGAAGATAAAAAATGATCCATCATCAAAAAGTGGGTTCCAACCTGAATGTATATACTTCAGGGCTCGGAGAAGCTGGTACAAGAAAAACTGATGGTGGCCAGGACTGAGATCATCATTGTACTTAATTACTTGGTGAAGATCAGACTCCATCAGTTCAAAGACGACATATATGTCCTTAAATTCTCTTTTGCATGGAGGAAGCATTATATGCTTTATTTCTACTATATCAGGATGTTTGAGCAGCCTGAGCAGCTTAATTTCTCTAAGAATGCGTATAGCATCGGAAACGTGCTCCAAAACATTATTGATCTTCTTGATAGCTACCCTTTCTCCAGAATGAGTGTCAATTGCTGATGCAACAATGCCATAACTTCCCTTGCCAATACTTCCTGAATTTCATACTGACTTGCCTCACCGTATTCCGTGAAGAATTCTTTGTCCGGCATTATCTGAGTCAAATCAGATTATTAGGACCCCAGATGACAAAGGATTGAACTCACAGATGAAAGATTAAAGAAAAAAAGACAGATAAATGATCATTTGATGGTAAAAATATAACAGGTTCCAAGTGCCAAGACAGTGTACTGATCATCTTGGTGATAGATCTCATGTTGGTAGTTTGTGCTTTCCAATGGGACTCCTAGGCCTTTTGCTTAGTCAAGTCATGTGCATTGGACTTATGGAGTTGATTGTAATTATGACTGCCATCCAGAAAACATCGACAATATGAGAAAAGTACACCATTTATCCTCATTTTTTAAGGATATTGTCACTTCTTTTATTTCTGAATAAATCTTCTCAAACAAATACAGCATGAGCCAGAAATTCCCTTTTCTAAACCTTTCAGTCATCACTTTTAATTGACTGCATAAACTACCAAATCTAGTCCACCGGTGCAGGTCCCAACCAAAAAATAAAGAGTAATTGAAGCTTTAAGGTTCATCCTGGTATGAAAAGGAGCCTCAAAGTGAGTGCTACATAGGACCACATTGAATTGGATAGAAATAGAAAGAGTATCACACCTCTTCTGCTAGCTGTAAAAAGAAGGGACGCAGCATTGATATGAATTCGATCTTTCCATTCACATGTTCAAAAGGTAAGGAATGGACAGAGCATGAATCTATGAACATGAACCTAGCATAGATCCTGGAAAAGGGAGGTCATGACAGGAATTCAACATGGAATTACATGAGGTAGAACCAGCATAGGCACTACAGCATTGTCCGGCAGAGTTTCACTGTGGAGATATACATCTAACAAGCTTAAGCATGCACCAATTCAGGACACTATAACTCGGTAATACACTTCCTTTGTTTTAGCCAAAAGCTCAGTAGCACACCTTGCAAGTTAGAATTAACTCCTTAATGATCCGTACCTATCAAGTAGCAGCACCACAACAAAATCGTATACAGTCTATAACACGAACCTTAACATCTGAAACACCAAAATCATGATCGAATGAGTAAATGCCAAATAAGATGGCTCTAAACTCACATATCTGCCTCCTCACAGATCAACAAGTAGACATCAATTGCTTCTGCACCTACCACCAAATGCCACAAAGACTCAGAGCTGTTCTCGGTTGCTAAACATTACCACTCATTCCACATTCTTTAAAAAGTTCAAATTTACAGAACAAATAGATAGCGGGGACGACAAATTATATGACAAACCATGAAACCCAGAAGCTAGGGCGTTGAAGAAAGGGTTGAAGCCAAGTCCCCCCAAAACCGAAGAAATGAACAAGAACAGAGACATAACCCCAAAAAGAAACACCTTTCTTGTTCTTTCCGGGGCTTAGCAATTCGATCCAGGAGGTGAACTATCTGGGGTAGTCACAAAACCTCTCGACACTTCCAAACCCAACGGATAGATACCAGCCCGGACGAAGAAATGCTTCAACGCCCCGGCTATCTCGAAATTCGCTATTTGTTCAAAGTGGAGG